>JABUQX010008807.1:32500-42500 GCA_015478945.1 Trachelipus rathkii
TTAATTATTAATGAAACAAAGTCTCTCATATTTCACTTCGGCACATTTGTACATAAATTCTAATACCAATTTTAATATCCATTTTGATGACATTTTCATTATTTCCAAATTTGATTTAAAATATCTAAGTACATAATAGGTTTTCAAAGTTTATTTGTCCCCACTCCCACCCACCGATAGGAATATTCATATGCCAATAAATACGTAAGTAAGAAATCATCGTAACGCATATGAAAAATACTCTTTTTCACCTAATTTACTTCTACATTTTGCGTAACTCACAAACGTTGTAAATCATCGCAGTTTGGTTATTATATAATTTCGTTTTAGGTTGCCAATTTATGCTTATCTTTGCATCTTATACCTAAGATGTGTCACTTTTAGAATTTGCCAACTTGTTCATTACGTCAAACCTAGCAACAAAATAGCGAAATAAATTGTGGTTTTCCCATATTCGTTTAGCATAGTGCCGATGATGTCTAAGAAAATGCTGGATTAGAGAACCCATGATTTTATGTATTACTTATTATTATGTAATTTTATTCTTATCTCTTCAATTAATTATTCTCAATTTATAAGATAACACTCTAATTATAAATATTTTCTTCTATGATTTATTATTATAATTTATTTGATATAATTATATTCTTTTATTGGATATATAATAAATATATTAATCATTATTATTATATTACATATTTATATGATTATTTTATTATTATATTTTTATTATTATATCTATTCGTCTGAAATAAATATTAAATTTATATTCGATTAATTATTACACCCGCAGAAAATAATAATAGCCTGAAAGAATCCGTGGAAAGGAGCTAAATGAAAAAGGCAAAGAGAGTCATCTTGATACTTGTGTAAAAGAATCGTCAACAATGCTACTTACAGCTATAAAATAAATTACACTAAACAAATAGTATTTACGAGGTATGTATGATAATGTAATTACAACCTAAAGCATGAATAAATCGATAGCAGCTTTTCCATGCATAACACTGTATACAAAATCATAAATATAATCAAAGATAAACGCAGCTTAATTAAATGCAATTCACTGCTTATAACATATATACTAAAATATTAATAATATATAATAGAGTAAAATACTGTAAGTTAAAATTAGTAAGAAAATAAAAGTTAATAATTAATAGAATGATAGAGATTGGAGATGTAATAACTATTATATAAATTATATAAAGTTTATTATTTATTACCTCTATTCATTGCTATTTAATTTTAAGTGTTCTGTGTCTTCACACTCTAAAGGTAATAATGTGTATATTTAATGCAATATTCTGTAGTCTCTTTTTTAATTGTTGTTGTATTTAAGGGTATATAATGATAGTACCAATTAATCTTGAACTATACATTGGATTACGCTAATAAAATTGGAATAAAAATAATTTAAATTTAGAAGTTTATATTTTTAAATTATATATTTTTTTGATAAGTTTTATATAAACAGCAGCATATCTATAAATATATCCATTTATTATTAATATTAAAATTTAAATTTAGTAATAGAAAAATTAACTAATATTATTATCAAAAGTAAAATTAAATTTAATTCAATAAATCAAAATAAAGATTAAAAAATTATTAATAATTACAAATATTAAAAAAAAAAAATTTTAAATTTAAATGAGTATAATTAATAAATAAAATTAAAATAATAAACATATGAGAGTATTAAAGTTAATTTATATGCTATTAAATAAATATAATAAATAGCTTATGGACAGTTACTTTTAAATTTAAATTTTACTTCTTGGTTTATAATTCATATATAAAGATAAAAAATAATAAATATTTAATTTGTAAATTTAAATTTTACTTCTTGGATTATAAGTTTATGTTTGATAAAAAATACTAACCTAACAACAATCACTAACAACTACCTAATACTGTTTTAATTACTTATGGAATAATTGTATGCATTTTTCAATATATTATGGAATTATATTTTTTTTTATTTTTTATATAAAGTTATAATATTATATATAAAATTATATATATAGATTGATATATTTTGAGAATAATATATATTCTAAACTATATATTTTTAAAATCTTAAATGATAAAATAAATAATTTTAAAATATTATTTTTTATTAAGAGTATAAATGTTATGTTATATATATTATGTATATGTTTAAGTTATTTGTATTATTTTGTTTATAATTATTATTTTTTGCTCTGGTGTTATTTCTGTTGCTATGCTTGGTGATTTGCATCGTTAACTACTTAATAGAATTAATGCTCTTAATTACTGTTTATTGCTTTTTTGACCATCTACATTCTCATACATCTCCAACATTGAACTTTCCCCTTAAACTCTGTGTCGGCTACAATTACATGATAATCTCCGCTCATAAATTTGGGATAAATGTTTTTATTATTAATCAACTAATTTTAAGCATTTTTATCGTTAAAAAAGTGTAAAAATTTAATTAGTGCTAGCAACTGCGAGGTAGGTCTTTGTTTCGGGTCTTTGCTTGCCAATCTTACTGCAGCTTCTTGTATCCCTGCAGGTAGTTTAGGTAGTAATTTGTTAACATTTTCTTCAATCTGCAAATGTATATTAATGAATATAAAATATTATGAATTTACAATTGTATTCAACTAAACTTCCATATACTCTAAAATAAATGAATTTAAACTTATATTTTCTGGAGCTTCAATAAAACTTAAGATTAAAGATAAAATTAAGCTATAGGTAATTTGTGATAGAAAAATAATATTGTAGGTGGCAATTTTCCTTTGTCTCTACCATCAAATATTTGTGTCATACCCACTTTCATTTTGTTTTCACTAAATTTTTTTAATTAATATTAGCAATTTCCTTTGTATTAGTTAAACTTCCTATCTGCATTTATAATTTTCCAGCAAATATATAGCTACATAAATATAAAGTATCTATTTGAATTCAATCAGTATTTTAATTTTTTTTATACACAGAAAATATTCTATTAAGAAACCTACCCCTTCAATTTGTTTCATGTACGTTGACGTTGAATAGTTTGCCTCTACAAGAGATTTTCCGTTGTTGAAAATTGAAAAAATAACCATTCCCAATGAAAACATATCGCCCAGGTATGTGCATTTTGATTGGGAGTGAACTTCCGGAGCTATAATAATAATAATAATAATAATATATAATAATAATAAATTAATAATAATAATAATAATATTCATTAATCATTATCATAATCATAATCATATCATAATCATAATCATAATCATAATCATAATAATAATAATAATAATAATAATAATAATAATAAAAATAAAAATAAAAATAAAAATAAAAATAAAAAAAAATAAAATAAAAATAAAAAATAAAAATAATAATAATAAAAATAATTTAAATAATTATAATAAATAATCTTAATTGTATAATAACTATATATAATAATTAATTGTTCTTAATAATAATAAATAATAATACTAAGAATATAATATTATGATATTTAAATGATTAGTATAACATTATATAATATATTAAGTATTAATAATATCTCATAAAATATTAATAATGAATTAAATAATAATAATATAATAATAATAATATATAATATAATAATAAATAATAAATAATAATAATTACAATAATATAAAAATTTGCAAAGTTTGCTACAATAATAAAAAACTACATTAAAAAATTTTGAACATTATTTTGAAGCAATTATTTAATATTTAGCACTTTCATAATAATAATATATGTTAACATTGTTATAATAGATAAAGATAAGATTAGTTAACCTTTACATTGGTATTCAATAATAATAATAATAATAATAATAATAATAATAATAATAATAATAATAATAATAATAATTAAATAACAACAATAAATAATTTTTTAATAATTAATATTTAATAATATAAAGATAATAATAATAATAATAATAATAATAATAATAATAATAATAATAATAATAATAATAATAATAATAATAATAATAATAATAATAATAATAATAATAATTTGGTAAATTGCACATTTGTCCATTTATGTAAGTAGATTTGTGAGATGATTATAAACTTGCCAACTCTTTCACATGACTCACTTTTCCTGATAATACTGTCTCTCTCCATCTCCCATATTCCCCATGCCACCTATTAAATTTACAAACAATAAAATGCAAACATTTTAGTTTGTGCTATCTCATGTTATGTCATTCTAAGTTGTTGGGGTTTTCTATGTTATGTAAAACACTTTAAAGATAATAAATACCATTTTCTCATTGAGTGAAATCCCTCTCCTTACAATTGTCAATTTTTTTTCTATTATTTATTATTTATTTATTATCACATCATTGAGTACCTGGTATTTTCCTTTATTCAAAGCAGGAAATCAGTATTTTCCTTATCAAGCTTCGAATATTAAAATAGTATTTTTATAAGCTTTTATATACTAAGATGCATTCAAAAAAAATCTTACCTAAAAAGTCAAGTTCGGGTTGAGTTAATTTTGAAGCTTTGCTGTTCCAAGGCTGAACCCCTAAACCATCCTCTCCTTCATTCTCTTTGAAGTATTCTTTGGCGCAATATAACTATAGATACCTGTGACTAGCGAGGATTTTATATTACTGAGTGAAATCTAAAATCCCTATCACTATGAGCTAATAGTACTAATTATTTTATAACAAATCCTACCTGATAAACTTATATATATACTTACCCTTAAAAGTTTTTTCTATATATACTTAATAATAATCACCAATAATTATCTTAGGTATATATATAATTTATATTGTGAAATATTATAATTTATATAGGTTATAAGTATAGTATTTAGGTTAAATATATAGTTTAGGTTATTTAGGTATAGGTTTAAGGGTTATTAGGGTTTAAGGTTAATAATAAAGTTTAATAGATATACTACTCTATATATACGGTATTAGTCATACCCCTCTATAAGTTACAGTTTTTTTTTATTTATTACCTTATACACCTCATAAAACCTTGATACTATCATTATTATATATATATAATAATATTATATTATATATATATATATATATATAATATATATAATTATAATATTTTATATATATAGTGGTGGACACCAGTCCGTTCCTAACAGTTACCCTTTTTCTGATAACGGATGATATCGGACTCGTTACTTTTCTTTCTATTGTTAACGACTAAGAAATCGTTTACTTCTTATGGTCAATCTTATCAACATAACGTACTTTATATTCGGTCCGATATAAATATATATAAATAATATATTATATATATTATATATATTATATATATATATATTAATTATAATATATATATAATAATTATTATATTATATATATATATTTAATATATTAATAGTTATATATATAATTATATAATATATATATATATTATAATATATTATTATATATATATATATATATATTATATATATATATTATATTAATATATATTTATATATTTATTATATATATATATAATATTATTAGATATTTATATATATATATATATATATAATTATAATAATTATATATTATAATAATATATAATATATATTTATTAATATATATATAATATATATTTATATATATATATATATATATTATAATATATATATAATATATTATATTTATATATATAAAATTTTATAATTAATGTACCTCATACGTTGTGGTATCTCATCAACTACCTCATCTGGTTACATGGCTAGGTTAAATTGAGTTATATAATTTCCTGTTATAGTAAACAAGTTTAGGTATGCAGATTGTTTTTTCGATTTATGGAAAGCAAACTTTGCTTTTTTCGATTTAGCCAATTTCAGTGATGATTATGGGACCTTTTACGCTATCTAATTAAAGATAATAGCTCTGCGTTTTCCAGTATAGATCCGAGTGTTCAGCCCGGGTGATGCAAAATCGTACTCGGAAACGCTTCGATTTGGAAACAAATTACAATTAAAACAATCCAATCAGAGACAGGAAATTTGAATATACTCTTGGAATACGGTCGTGAGCGCGCCCCTTATTATATTCGTCGATCAGTTGACAATTAGTGATAATACTAACTACTTATATTACTTTTAAGATGTATCTATTTATTGAAAATGATTCGATTAAATCGAGTCCTTAATATAAATTTCTTGAGTAAGGAAATTAAAATACTTATTATTGAATAGGAATCCTTTTCGACTACACAGTTTGTAAAAAAATTTGTTTGTAAACTAAAAAGTATCCTCTCTCTGCTCAGCCCGCCCTTTTATTAATTCCCGAAATCGAGGATTTAACAACGGTCGCCTGACTGTGACGTTTACGTGACGTAGAAGTGCGCAAACGGTCTCTGGAAATGATGCATGTGCGCCTGTGTGCCCGCCCGGGCTGCAGTCGGGCTTCTGAAAACGCAGCTAATGTGGTTTTTGTGGTTAGAATGGCAGATACTGTTGTAAATGAGTTCTATATTTTAAGATTTTTTTTTTAGTTGTGTGTATATTGAGATTAGTGTAATAATACAGCATTACGTAATTAATTATATTTAATTAATTACAGAAAATCTCAAACAAAATGACTATTAATTTGTGTCCGTTCAGGCAACAGGTTCTGATGTTCGTAACTTGTTCTTCATATGGTGGTTTACATACACACAATGATCGATGGACTAACCTCGATCCCTTTAAACAAGTGAAACTTACTTAACCTACTGAGCCTGCGTAGAAACTCATACATACATACATACATACATACATACATACAAAGAGAGAGAGAGAGAGAGAGAGATTTTTTAATTAAAATGCTTTACACTCGTTAATTGCCATGTTTATACCGTTTTAATTTGTTAAGACATACGAAATGTGATAATCTGAGCAGTTACGTTCACGCAACGTTTATTTCAAGAGCAATAAAGCTATTCCCATTTTTTTTTTTTTTTGCGGGCTGTCACTCATTAATTCTTTATAAATACTCCCCCTATAGAAGGGTTTCATCGTCCCTTCTGAGGAGTATCCAAACCCACTCATCATTTAGGTAAATAAGTTAGACCACAGCGCAAAAAAAAAAAAAAAAAAAGTAAAAAAACCGATTTTTATGATAACACTTTAATTTTTGCGAAACGAAGTTGCCTATTTGCTATAGGTTCTACAACTGAAGGTGCTTGATGACTTTGAACATTAGCATTCCACTACCTTTAAAACGTCCTAATATCTCAAGGGGTGAATCGTCATGCCACGAATTTTGTATGGAGACTTGCAAATTCATTCTCTATTTTTTATTTTAATTAGGAAATTTAAGTAAGGTTTAAGCCAGTGTGGGTGTTTATTTTCATTTCATACCCCCAGCTTAAATAGAATTTTGCCCTGAGTATTGAAGAAAAAAAGTAAAAAATAATTTAATAGGAGGAAGAAGAAGCAAAAAAAAAAAAAAAAATAAAAAAAGATTTTATTATTATTATTATTATCTATATCCTATTAACTTTAAACATGCCATTTTCATGGACCGATTTCGTTTCCATTTGTTGAATGATGTTAACCGCCAAAAAACTGATGTTAAAGCGACTCGCGAACGGAGCGAGCGTAGCGAGCGAAGTGAACCAAAGCGCCATGTTTAAAGCCACCTTCGAACCCATGCCAAAGCCCATGCCCATGCCGTTGCATATGCCCATGCCCATGTAAATGACCATGAACATGCATATGTCAAGGCTTGATCCGTCAGGATCAAGCGATGCGTAGCATCATTGCTTATTAATTATTATTATTATTATTATTATTATTATTATTATTATTATTATTATTATTATTATTATTATTATTATTATTATTTATTTTTTTTAAAATTCATATCTAACTAAAAAAATCTTTTGTTTCATTCATTAACCTGTACATTACCTCAAAAAATGTTCAACGTTTATGAACGAAATGCTTTAGAAAAACAAATCACATACCCTATTATTTCTTACTGTCGTAAAAAGATTATTTTTAAAAATAAATTTTCATTGGACGTCAGTTACGCTTCTTTATTAATATTATTATTATTATTATTATTATTATTATTATTATTATTATTATTATTATTATTATTATTATTATTATTATTATTATTATTATTATTATTATTATTAATTTTTTTTAAGTATAATATTATTAAAATTATATTATTATTTCAGATACTAGGGAAATTACCCCATGTTTTATATAATTTATTGGTATATTGAAATTGTATAAATATTGAACTATAAAACAAAATTGTATGTGTATCTATGTTATTATATAGGCTAGGGGTGGCCAACCTTTTGCATACCATGCGCCAATTTTTTCACAGACGAGTTCAGATGCGCCATACAACTTCTAATAGACATAATTAACATTTTTAAAATATTTATATTTAATTATTTTATTTAATTACAATATCTATTACAACACATTAACATTACTTGCCATTAATGGGACTTTTGAGCCTGTTTGGATTCCGCTAGTCTTTCAATGTTTGGTGGTTAAATTTCTGTTACGCGAGCCAGCCGAGAATCTTCAACTTGAACTCACTTATTCGCGACTTGATTTGTTTTTAATGCATTTCATGGATGAAATGCTTGTTCACATTGTATGTCATTATCAAAACGACATATATACTTTTTGCAAATATTCTTAGCTCTCGGGAAATGTTCAAACAAGGTAATGAACTCCAGAAATGAATTATGTCAGAATTGTTTTGATCTGGGAAAAGCTCATCAAATTTCATTTTTAATAATGAATTTGTTTTTCAATCAATCAGTTCCATTTGTATGTTACTAGGCATCTGCATTACGTTTTTTTTTCACTAAGTGAAAATGGGTTTACAAATGCGAGCATGCAGTTTTCTTCTTTAGCAAAATCATGAAAACGACTTTCAAATGACCCTTGCAATATCTTGATTTTTTCAATATATTTGGTCAAATTGCTATTATCCAGAGCACATTCACTCTGCTCTTTCAGGTGTGGAAATTGACTCAAATCCTCATTTTCTAACTGAGAGATGAACAGTTTTAATTTTATTTTAAATGAACTGATGATATTGACTAAGCTAGGAAATAATTTATTTTTGCCTTGTAGTTTTAAATTTAGATCATTGAGATGGCTAGTAACATCAACTAAAAATGCCAAATCAAATAGCCAGTTGTTGTCAAATAATAGGGTTCTTTCATCAGGTAGCTCATTTTCCTGTCTAAAAATTAGAAACAGCATTTTTTTAATTACCAAAATCTACTCAGAACCTGTCCTTTAGAAAGCCAGCGCACCTCTCAATGAAGGACAAGTTCACCATATTCCAAATCACAGTATTCAAATTCACAGTATTTTCTGAATTCTCGTCTGTTTAATGCTCTTGCTCTAATTTTATTCACACATTTAACAACCGGTAGCATAACATGCTGCATATTTAAAGTTTTTCCACACAGTGCCTCTTGGTGTATAATGCAGTGATATTGTAGTACAGGATGATTTAAAAATTGCCATTGACTTTACCTATCATTGACGGCGCTCCGTCAGTACACACACTAATGAGTTTGCTATAATCTAATTTTAGATTTTCTAGGCATGATTTTCCTTTTCCAAATATGTCTGATCCTCTTGTTTTACCATGCAATGACTCCAGACTGGCAAGTTCTTCAAAGACATTAAAATTATCATCGATTCCTCTTATAAAAATGCTTAACTGGGCAACATCACATATGTCCGTTGATTCATCAAAAGCTAGAGAAAAGAAAGTACAAGAATGGACAAGGTCTTCCAGTTGCTGAAATACATCCTGAGAGAGTTCCTCGATACGTCTCGTAACTGTCTGCCTTGATATAGCACTTTCGTCTGCTTTCCTTTCAATACCTTTATTACCAAGATGGCGTTCAAATATTTGGAGACAAGGCTTAACAATTTCTTCCCCGCCAGAAAAAGGTTTCTTTTTTTTCGCCAATGCTAAAGCAATTTCATATGACGCTTCTGTCATCGCCAAGTCTTCACAACCTACTTTAGCAAATATATTTTGTCTTCTTCTGATTTC
>JABUQX010008807.1:47500-52500 GCA_015478945.1 Trachelipus rathkii
TCATCTATAACTTTAATTAGTTATATTATCACTATAATAACTAGGCAATATCTAAATCGATTCTGTGTAAAACCTATATGTATATATATATATATATATATATATATATATATATATATATATATATATATATATATATATATATATATATATATATATATATATATATATATATATTTACATTGAATCTAACAAGAATTGAAATATATATATATATATATATATATATATATATATATATATATATATATATATATATATATAATATATATATATATATATATATATATATATATATATATATTATAAATATATATACTACCGAGTTGATACGTAGCATTATCATCGACTCTGCAGGCGTCGAGGCTTTCATGGAGTCTACTAAAATCTTGAACGAAATAGACCTTCTTATGGGTGGACAGGGTGGTCAAAATATTTCTTAAGGGAGGCAGAATGATTTAGGTGGACCTTAATTAGCAATGGACTGCTGGAAGCAAACTACCAGCACTCCTCTCACCAGGACATCTTTCCCTTTCAGCATTGGCAGAATTTGTTGAACTTGTTCTTTAAATATAATACACCTCTCCCTAGTTCAGCTGCTGTAGAGCGAATATTTAGTATTGGTGGGGAAATTTTGAGGGCAAAGAGGTCAGCCTTTAACTGCTTTTAATTTTGAGCAGCTAATCTTGTCCTTTGAAGAAGACATTGAGGAGGAAGAGGAAAATCTTGAGATTTTGTAAATATTCATTCAATTTTTCATATAATGTTATAAATAATTTTTGAGTGACATTTTCAAAGCATAATATATATATTATTAGCGGAAGACTTGCGGACTTGCGATAGCGGAGGTTTGATGGTCTGAAATAGGTGCGGAGGAGCGCTAGCGGACTACGTTTTCTCGAGGTGCGGAGGTGCGCTAGCGGACTACCCCTAAATGAGCGGGGTACCCACCTCTGATATATATATATATATATATATATATATATATATATATATATATATATATATATATATATATATATATATATATATATATATATAAAAGGGGGAGGGGTAAATAAACCCTTCCCCGAATGTATCGATTAATTTGATTATGTTGGGACACGGCTTTTACATTACAAAGTCTAATGGTGTCCAAATAACTTCTTCTTAGAAGTAATTGCTGGTCGATATAAAAGTTGTAAATATTCAGTAAATATATGAATTCTTCAATATATATATATATATATATATATATATATATATATATATATATATATATATATATATATATATATATATATATATATATATATATATATATATATATATATATATATAGATAAATAGAAACACACCAAGTTGAGAGAACCACCTTGGCAATTTCGAAATTGGGAACCTCCCTACCAACAGGGTCTTTGAGACGTCGTATCCTCAAATTTGGTACCCCATTTTGATAATTTTTTTTATTCTTCATTACTATTTTTTTAGAGTCTATGCTGTGATTTTTATAAAAATCTGTTTAGAGGCAGTTATTGGAAATAATTACTAGAGATATATTTAGAGATATATTTAGAGATATATTTAGAGATATATTTAGAGATAATTTAGAGATATATATATATATATATATATATATATATATATATGGTATTGAGTCACAAGGGGTTAGGGTTAGAGTTTTTATTCTCTAGTTCTAGTACTCGTATCCCTTTCAAACTTGATACCCCTATAGCTGGTGGTGTCACCGCGTCGAGAGAATTTGCGGCAGCCCTACCTCCCCGTAAGTGCAAGCCTCCAATTGTTTTTAGCTATGGCATATAATCGCTAAGCTTTGGTGCTCAGACCTTATGAGCTGAAGGTTAAGCTTTCAAAGGTTCGGACCTTTTCAGACAAAGGGCAAATATTTTAGGGTTCGGACTTTTATATATATATATATATATATATATATATATATATATATATATAGATATATATATATATATATATATATATATATATATATTTCTGATATATATACGAAAAAGTCTAGCCTGAATCCAAAATCATTTGATTTCGTTTTCTTTTCTGCGAAGGATAACTTCTCCCGTAACAATCATATTTTAATTTTTAATTCTTATAGCTACCAAGAATCGGGAGTCAAGGTGTAGCCGGAGTCTGAAGAGCTTGAACTGCGTAGGAGCCAGAGCGTATTCAGAATGAAAACAGACAGAGTAGCGAATTGCTTGAATCCGACTTGCTTTTGTCTTGCGTGATGTTACTGATGTATGTTACATCAAACCCTATGTAATGATGGATGCTGAGATCGAATACACTTGTCTCAACTCTCTAACAGTGGTAGTAGTTTAACGGGTTGCTCGCGAGTCCGCAGGCACAATATTAGGGCGCAAAAAAAATTGTGGCGTTATTCCGTTTTCTACACTTTTAATAATTTTCGAATCAAACAGGCTTTTTTATATTTTCATATAACCCGTTTTCTTACCTTTAAGCATTAACTATAATATTTTGAGTATATTATTTTCTTTTAACCTAAAACATTTATATTTTCACATTTTCTTTTGTAAAAACTAGACTATTATATTTTCTTTTGCTTAAAGTTTTTCTTTATTTCATGTTTTATTTTGTTTAAAGATATTTATTTTCAGAAAATCTATCATTATTTAACATTTTATGTTTTTGCTAATAGTTTCTAACTTTTACTAAAAATATGTACGTTATTGACCCTAAAGTAGTAAATCAGTAGCACAAACACCCTATCCCAACCACATTATTTCCGGTCATGCTCCATTGCTTTACTGCCTCACGGGCATTAAATACGTTCTTTATTGACCCTAAAGCAGTAGCGCAAACACCTCATCC
Organism: Trachelipus rathkii; assembly: GCA_015478945.1. Lineage (NCBI taxonomy): Eukaryota > Metazoa > Arthropoda > Malacostraca > Isopoda > Trachelipodidae > Trachelipus > Trachelipus rathkii. The sequence goes on from JABUQX010008807.1 coordinate 50,339, forward strand.
ATATCTTCTCCCATCTGGTCATGCGCTATTGCTATACTGCTTTACAGCTTTACGTCATATTTGAAACTTAATTTTGTATTATAAACTCACAGAATACAAAAATAACTTGTAGAAAAGAAGAAAATTAAAAAAAAAATTATTTTCAAACATTTATAACAAGTACTAACACGTTATATAAATAATTTTAATGAAAATTATGTCATTGTTAAATTATAATATATATATATATATATATATATATATATATATATATATATATATATATATATATATATATATATATATATATATATAATATATATATATATATATATATATATATATATTATATATATATGAGAAAAGGCATTTTCGCAATCATTTCTTAAAATCTGTATTTATACAATGAAGAATATTATATTCCATCGTCCCAGTAACGCCTTGTACACGTACAATAATTATGCTCTTTCGAAGCCGATATGTAAAAATACTGGGCCTTATTTTTGTAATATTCGAAAAAGGAGATAAGGTAATAGTAATTTTATTAGATCGAATACTGCTTTCTCTCTAAACTTATTTTATAACATAACCTTCGTGGATTTTAAGGTGGTAAAATTATACGTAATAAATAAACAGAATAACGTCACAATTCGTTCGCGCGCCAATATAATACCTTCGGGGGAGCATAGCAACAAACTACTGCCACTGTTAAGAGAGTTGAAACAAGTGTATTCGATCGCAACACCCATCATTACATATTGTTTGATGTAACATACATCACGCAAGACAAAAGCAACCTTCGGATTCAAGCAAAGCTCTACTGTCTGCGTCCATTCTGACTCCGCTCCGTCTCCTACGCAGTTCAAGCTCTTCATACTCCGGTTCCGGCTTTATTTCGACTCCCAACTATTGGTAGTTATAAGAAATAAGAATTAAAATATAATTGTTACTGGTAAAGTTATCCTTCGCAAAAAAGAAAATGAAATCAAATAATTTTAGAATAGGGTTAGCCTTATTTATATATATATATATATATATATATATATATATATATATATATATACATATATATAATATATATATATATATAATATATATTAATATTATATATATGTTATATATATATATATTAATATATATATATATATATACTATATATATATTATATATCATAATATATATATATATATAATATATTTATATATATTATAATATATATACTATATATATATATATATATATAATTCCGAACCCTAAAAAATTTACCCTTTGGCTCAAAACGTCCAAACCCTAAAAGCTAAATCCTTCGCCTCAAAGGTCTGAGCACCAAAAGCTTAGCATTATATAATGCCATAGCTAAAAACAACTTGGAGGGGGTTGGACATCCACCGACGAGGTGACTAAATCAGCAATAGGGGTATCAAGTTTGAAGGGGATACGTCCATTAGAACTCGAGAATAAAAACGAACAATAACCCTGTGAACTCAATAACCACACACACACACATATATATACTACTATATATATATATATACCATATATATATGTATATATATATATATATATATATATATATTATATATATATAATATATTATAGATATATACATAATATATATAATATATATATATATATATATATTTCATAGAAGCATGTCGGCTGCTTATTCCGTCTAGCTAATATCATAATTTGGGGGCTCAGCGCCAGACTACGGGGAGCGCAGGGATACGTACCTCTTCTCCGACGAGGTTTACGTCATCCAAAAAGGGGAATTACCAAATTTGAGGGGGATACGCTGTCTCAAAAACTCCCGTCGCTAGAGAAGCTTAGAATTTCGAAATCGGTTGCTATGGTTCTCTCAACTTGACACATTACTATATATATATATATATATATATATATATATATATATATATATAGTTATATATATATATATATTATATTATAATATATATATATATATATATATATATATATATATATATATATATATATATTACTATATATATATTATATATATATATATATATATATATATATACTGTGAGAAACAAAGGACGGGGGTCTCCTGAACTGAATTTCATGAGTTGGAGAATAATTCGCAGTTACCCAAATTAAATGGCGACATGCTCTGATACACGGCGTTTGAATGTGTTCAAGTCACCGAAAGTTAGGGAAGTAGA
>JABUQX010008807.1:62500-72500 GCA_015478945.1 Trachelipus rathkii
ATGAAGCAGGTTAGTTAAGTTTAGTTTGAAAAAACAAATTAGCTATTAACTATTGCATTTTTTCCCTTTAAATTAAGAAAAATAAATATTTTTAATTAATTTTAATCATTCAAACAAAGAAAACACGTTTTTATAGAAATTTATTATTAAATCAAGAATTAATGTAAGTCAGTAAGACGGTTGATATTGATTAGTTCTAACAATCTGTTTAATATTTGGTGCAGTTTCGGCCAATGCACATCGTAAGTCGTGCTCCAAGTTCAATCGGTTCCTGGCTTTTGTTTCATTGCCACCCATTGTTCGAAAATACACTTTCAACCTCGTAAGTTCTGAGCGAATGGGGTAGTATGTTTTAATGCTTTCCGATAATATGTATACTCGCCACCAATCTTTTGCCAAAATGTTCCCAAAGTGTGTTTCGAAATCTATTTTCAGTGCTGTCTTCGCTAAGTCCAAGGAATTGTGCTTTGGCTTCAATTTCAGTATCTGAAAATATTCCTTCATCCACTGAAAAGGGTCATATCACCCAAGCTTTTAAGTGGTGACAGTCAAATATCAAGGAAAAATATTTGTGAACTAGAATGTACTACTGATGATAAGTGGAGAGTTATTTGATCTGTGAATGAGCATTTTTCATTTCTTCCGTCGAGCACCATTGTTAGTTCTGGGAACATCGAAACGTCCTCAACTCCACCTCGGCGTTGGGAAAGCTGCAATTTGGGAAGAAAACTGGCAACCTTATCTTGAGCTGTTAAAATATTCGTAATACTCCCTTGCAAGGTAAGGTTAAGCGTATTTATTTCTCCGAAGATATCCGCAAGATACGCTAGTTTGGAAACAAATAAATACATTATCTGTTATTTTGGCTTGTAACACTTTCTCCTTATCCTTATGTGTGGAATAACAGCACGTTGAATTTACCTCCAAATTAATTGCACAACTCTTTGAAAACTCTTGTAAATGCTCTCAGCAAATCAGGTGGAAGAGTTTTCACTGCCAAAGCATAACGATGTATAATGCAGTGAATGCTTGGAATCTTGAACGAACGCCCAACATGGATGGTGCTCCGTCTGTACAGACACCCACCAACTTCGACCACTGCAGCTCCTTTTCCTCGACAAAATTCTTCACTGTTCGAAAGACATCTTTGCCAAGTGTAGTAGTTTTCAGTGAATCTGATAACAAGTTTTCTTCTTTCAAGCCGTCGGTCGACTCGTCTAACTGTAGTGCGAAGAAAGGAATTGACCTTATTTCATTGAGCACCGTATCCAAAATATTCTTTCTCATGTCCTCGATATGTGTTTTGATGATATTGTTAAAAAGTTAGAAAATTCGTACACTTAATTAGATTTAAATTTTTTTTTCAATTATCTTTTAATTTATGATTTTCCACAAAAGAATACCTTCCCTAGACAAGTAAAACGAAAAAACGTGAGATTTAAAAAAAATGCTCATAAAAAACCGAAAAAGTGTGGGACTTTTGACAAATATTTTAGATTCGTAAAGTGTGGGAACTACGTCCGATTATTTTTATCGTATCTAATCATGCGCATAACAAACAAGCAAACAATTAGTTATTTAAACCAAATGAGGGAAATCCCAGCTAAGATTCTTCGCTACAAACGGCCGCGAGAGAGTGCGAGTACTTTGAAGGGGATATTAAAAAGCATAAAATAATTTCACTCACCTGCTTTTGCTTCTCGTCCAAACAAACCAAAATATGTTCAAAAGTTAGCGAAATCGGCGAGATCAACTACATATGCACGCATTAGTCAGTGGGCAGCGGGCGAACGACTGCCTGACTCAAACGAACAACGATCGAGCCGATAGACGCGCCATCTAGCGGCGCAGAGTTGCAGGCTTGTATTCGTATTTTAGGTAATAGAATTTATTACCTAATATTTTCTAATTCATTAACTAATCACTAAGGATTAGTGATTAGGTGGTTGGTTAGATTTGAACCAAATGATTTTGTTAATAATTTTGTTTTGTGACTGCGATGATCCAATCCTTGTACTTTTCTTTACCCCTCGGAAAATGCCATTTTACCCCTTTGGGGGTAATTACCCCCAGGTTGGGAATCGCTGATATATATATATATTATATTATATAGTATATATATATATATATATATAATTATATATATATATACAAAGGATAACCATTTCTTATTTATTTATTGTTAATTTTTTGTTCTCTGCTAACCTTCCATGTTTGCATATTTATATCTTTTAGGTCTGGTAATTCACCACCTCTTCTAACTCTAATTCCTAACCTTTTGCTCCTGTCCGAGACCCAGATGGCTTAGGAATTCATCCTCTAACGTCGTTTAATATGTCCAAACTATAACTTATTTCATAATTTCCGGGCTAAAGGGTGGAGTATGTGCCTATGTTAACATAACAACTCTGATACACGTCTCGAGAATTCGATCGCCTAACTTCGTGTTCTGTGGCTTAAAATCTTTTTTCCTTCTACTTCAATAATCTTGTGCTTCTGCTACTGTTTCCCTAACAGAACAGATTTTCCACGCCTTTTTTGAATACCTTCTACTTCTCACGAGACTGTTCAATCTTCTCATCCAAATACTGGTCCTCTATTTAGGGGATTGCAATGTACACAACACTGAATGGTTGGTTCCCTCTCATACTGATTTAGGTGGGGAGTGGCGAATCATTTAGCTTCTCAACGAGCTGGAGGAACTAATAAAGACCACCACATTCCGATCGTCCCAACCAATCTTGACACAACTGACTATGTTTCACCATAGTGCCTTCTCTCTATAACTACCACCACCTTCGCTCCTATGGTAAATTCTGACCACAACCTTATATCTCTTTTAATACTTCATCTCCAACAGCTCCATCCTGCCTACGCGTTTTTTTCTGGCACTTTGATCGGGCCGATTGGGGGCTTGCGTCGGGCTTCTACGCTAACTATAATTGGAGTGGACTGCTTTGTCTCTGGTGACGCTTCAACTTCTTCCGATAAGGTGGGAGCTGTAATCAGTTGATGGAAGAGTAGGTTTATTCCTTCTTCGACTTAATCTTTCTCTCCTCATAAGTCCATGGTTTCGATCGTGCTGTTCTCTGGCCATTCAGGTAGAGACAGTGCGTATCGGAGTGGAAAAATTCTCGTTCTCTATCACTCGGGCTAATTTTCATTTCTGCTGAAATCGTTGCAGGGATACTCTTCGACGAGCAAAGCGGCTTTTATCAAACGAAGGGCGCTAACCTCCTTGTTCTCCTACTGACAAATTCTTTCTGCCATCTTGCCAAAAACATCTCTAACAACTTCTGTAAATCTGTCTTTCCTACCTCTTATTCGCTCTGATGGTTCGGTGCTAATTCTCCACTGAAAAGGCCAATTCTTCGGCCTCCTATTTTCTCTAACGCACCCTGGACGATTCTGGCATTCCTCCTCCTCCTTCTTCTTCTCTCAGGTTTCCTATGCCTTGCCTGTGATTACATTCGATCGGGTGCATGGGCTCCTGAAAATCTAGCGAAACGTTAGGAGGCGGGTGGCACCGGATGGCAGCCTCCGAGTTTTGATGGGAGTGTGCTTCCGTGCTATCCCCGCCTCGTTCACTATATTCTCTATGTTCTCAATACTAAGCACTTTCCCAGTGTTGGAAGCGCACGCACATGTCCAACCGATTCGAAAAAAAGGAGCCGCTCTGATCCTTCTAACTATCGGCTATAGCTCTTACGTGTTTCTATCTAAGATCTTGAAAACCCTTCTCAACTCTCTTCTTAGATCATTCTGGAATCTCAGTCACTCTTTCCGGTGCATACGGCTTTCGCGCTCGAGGTTCTACGCGTATACGGTCCTTCTTACTAACTTTATGTTATTCCAGCCCTTTAGGAGACTACGGTGAGACTTGCGTGGTGGCGCTTGCACATATCAAAGCATTTGACCGGGTATGGCACGCCTGCTCACTGCTCTCCAAGCTCCCCTCCTTTGGCGTTCCTCCTTCTCTTTGCTTACTTATGTTGTTTTCTTTCAATTTGCTTATATCGGCTGTTGTTGACGGGCGACTTCTTCTTCCTTTTCTGTCAATAGTGTGTTCCTCAGGGTTCTGTGCTTGGTACAATTCTTTTATTACCTACTTCAAATTAATGATTTCTCACCTGCACTTCTAACTCTATTCACTCTTGCCGATGACTCGACCTTCCATTCCTCAACTCATTTCAATTCTGCTCCCTTTACTTCTAGAATTGCCTCTCGGTTTAATATCTTTCGGATTCTATTCTCGCTGATCTGGATTAGAATTTCCGGTTGGGGTCGTCTGAACCTTGTGAATTACAATTCTTTAAAAAACATCAAACTTCTACAAATCTCCCTCTCTAAGGACACCTTCTAACTTTCTATCTCTTCGACGGTTCTCTCGCTTCTCCTGTTTGACAAATATAAACATCCTTGGCCTTAACATTAAACAAAAAAATAATGTCTGGAAACCTCACATCACGGTTGCTAGGCGGCCGCAAAGAAACTGGGAGTTTCTGTTTAGACTGCCGAGACTTTTTTTCCTCTTCACAGTTACTCAGTTATACAAGGGGCCTCATCCGCCCCTTGTATGGGAGTACTGCTCTTCATATCTGGGGGGCTCAGGTTCACCCGGCTTTTGGATAAATAGGGTCGAGTCAAAAGGCAAAAAGACTTATAAACGTCCCTGTTCTTTCTAGTCCACTTGACCTCTATCTTTGCGGCGCGATGTTGGTGCTTTATCTCTTTTCTATAGGTACCGTAGCGGCAAGTGCTCGAGGGAACTTTCCACTCGCGTGCCACCACCTTTAAGACGCCCTCGTAGCACAAGGGGTGCTGTGTCGGCACATGAGATTTTTGTTTATATTCAGCACTCCAGACTAGTTCGCTGCGGTGCCTCCTTCTTTCCTGCCACCTCTGTTCTGTGGAATTCTCTTCCATCTTCTGTGTTTCCTACTCAATTTAATCTCCCTCACTTTAACATTTAATTAAAGTTTACGGCATAATAAATTACACTAATCTCAATAGCCACATATCACTAAAAACGTAGCCAACACATACAACAGAACAATCAATTATAACATAAAAAATCACACACTCTCTGATGCTTCTAGCAAAGAAGGTCCGCCCATTTGGATTCAAAACCACGTCCACGGTGGCTAGAATTTCCAAATGAGTTGAGCCGAAGCAGGGCTTGCTATCAAGCGCAGATAATTTTGCATTATAATCCACTTGGTTAGGAAATACACGTAGCACAGTTTCCCCTGATCAAAGCCCCTACTGCGGTTGATAATGAACCCTCTAAATTCATGGGATAGAGTTTCGGTGGCAATAAACTAACTAACTAACTAAAACTATATATATATATATATATAATATATATATAATATATATATATATATATATATTTATATATATAATATATATATATATTATATATATATATAATTATAGTATAGTATATATAATATATATATATATCAGTTGCCCCTTTGGTTCTCCAGAACCTAGGGTGGTGTGCACAAACATGCACCAGGAAATCCGAGGCATGTATGAGCTCCTAAGGACTATAAATAAAGTGGAGTGGGGACCATTAATTAACCCAGCTACCGTATGCTATTTCTTTCATCTACAACCTCCCGCTCAGTTTTGGCGAACCCAAGCTCTTTTATGTAAAAGCAGGCAGGGACACTACCCAGCATGAATATATTAATGTTCATATTCTTATATAATTATATATATATATATATATATTTATTTTTATTTTGTTATTACTGTGAATTATAATTTTATATATTTATTTAGTCCTCTCTTATCTCATAATAACTAAGGGTAATTTGATCTTCATTATTTATTATTTATGTTCTATTAGTTTTCAGTTTATTATTTCACACCCGTACTTATAATATCCCTTATATATAGTAGGGTATAATATATATATTCTATATATATAATTTAATCACCGCATTATATATATGGACTATATATATATTATTAGAGTATACATATGAGCATGGTTTGATATTAAAACTCTATTTTACCTAGTTATATAACACAATATATAGTGTTATGTGATATATAATATATATATCCATAAATTATACTGCTTTTGAGATAACTACTGTATCTATTTATACCCCTAGGTAACTCTAAATACTCATGTGGTAATCTGCCGTTATATATATATTGGATAACGTATATTATATATTGTTTATATTTGAAGTATGTAGGGACTTTAGTTGCTTATAAAGTATTAGTAGGATAGTGTATAGTTAATATTTTATTATTATATGGATGTTTAAGGCGAATTTCATTTTAGGGAGTTGCAAATTGGGTTTCTTGGAGTGGATATAGTTGAGGTTTAAGTTTTGTTGTGGTATATTAGTATATATATTTAATATAGGTTTAAATTTTAATAATATTTTATTTTAATATGTTGTCAAAAGTTAGTCAGTATATCATATTTATATTTGTAGGTAAGTATAAGATGGTAAAAGGTAAATATTATCATACTCAAGTAACCCAGATATATAGTATAATATGAGAGGTAATAGAAAGGAAATATATATATATATAGCAGACATTTGGGGCGCCAAATGGCACGCCTATCGACGACCACTATGAGTAAGGTCTCATTGGGCAGTGCTGATACCAAAAGAAAGCTATAGCAGGTAACAACCAAAGAAGCCCAAGTTCTAGCTCGTTGCTTTTCCATAAGGAGCACACACTAATTCGTTGACTTTGTCAAACAGCCAGATGTGAATTAACGGAAGAGACATTAAGCACGAACGTTGTAAGTTAACCAACTTTCATGTGTTTATATCACCTCCCCGTTCCTACACGAATGTAGTAATACTCCGTTAATTTATATCACTTCATATACGATATGAGAGTATTAAACCTTCTTCAGTTTTATCTACTATTGTACCTAATACCGACCCGGTAAAAAACGTTTACTATGCTGGAGGCGAGATACATGTGAAGAGATTCATTTTTTATATATTCGCGCAAGCAATGTTTGATTGAGGCATACTTTCTCGCCTCGCCTTTTCGGCCTACCGATATTTCTAAATACTAGTAGTGTAACTATAGCATCACCCTAGATTATTTTATGATGTAGCAGTATAACTTTCTATTACAAAAGGGTATATACTGGTAATTGTATAGTACTTATGTTAATTATATGTGATATATATATATATATATATAGTATATATAGTCTTTAGTTTAGGATATGAGATATAAAATAAAGTATCTATCGCCCTGACTCTATAATAATAAGATAAATATACCATATATTCAATTTATGATGACTATATACCCCTCTATACTTGCAACCGTTATGTTATTATATGATTTAAAGCTTCATATTATTGTTATGTTTAATAGTCTAGTATGTTTTATTGTATCGACTAATGGAGTGAAGAGTTAGTAAATATATTACCCCTAGATAGTACATGATTAGGTAAAGTATATAAGTGAAGTGATTAGTTACTTTAATATAGAGTAGAGTATTTTATGATATTTATTATATAATAGAGAAGTTTGAACTTCATTATATCAAAACAAAATCTGTAGTGTCATTACGGTTTCTGGAGGGTGCTATGAAAATTTTCTAGATCGCAGTATCTCAAAGAAAGACAAGAGACAATTTAATGACACAGCAAATTTGATGTAGATAACAGCCTGTAGATATAACTAGATAAAGGAGTTTAAAAGTGCTACGTGATAATCATAAGCTCGAGCTAGTATTGAATTGAGTTTTGAGGAGGAAATAAAATAATAAATATACTAATAATGGAGTTCGAATGTAGAGGAGGGAATTATAATTAGAGTAATAAATGAGAATAATAATAATTATAATAATAATAATATAATATAATATAATAATAAAATAATAATAAATAATATATAATAGTGAATAATATGAATAATATTTTATTAAAATTATTAATAATAATAATAATATAATAATAATAATAATAATAATAATAATAATAATAATAATAATAATAATAATAATAATAATAATAATAATAATAATTAAAAAATTAAAAAATTAAAAAATAAAAAAATAAAAAAATAAAAAAAAAAAAAATAAAAAAATAATATTAATAATAATAATAATAATAATAATAATAATAATAATAATAATAATAATAATAATAATAATAATAAAAATTTATTTGGTAGACAAAACATACAAATCTTTGGCCTGATATTATGCTTTATTCAAGCTAGCGAACATTCTTAGCTTCAGTATATCTAATGCCGTGGAAATTATTATAAAGTATCCTTTAGAAATATGATTTTTTTCCCTACTAGAAAAACCTGATATAAGAAGTTTGAAGGCAGTGGGGCTATTTCAACACCAAATTCTCTCTGCAAAGCCCGAAAAATTTAATTATTTATAAGATATATATTATTGCTAATTGATTTCCTTATGTTTCCAGGTCTTTGCGTACACCTAAACAGTGTCCTTCTGTCAGATCTTAGAACATATATTGATAATTGACATTAATCTTCTAGGTGTCAGAAAGAGCAATTTGTTTTAATGTACCCAAGTCGCAGCATTTAAATGCCAAGTTTAGTTTGTTGGAAGTACAAAACTATTATTCTTTATTCTCTTTAGATATTAAAATTGACAATTTCTTTACTTCGAATGCAAATCACCAACATTCTGGGGAGAAAAAATTTTTAAGCTCCTACCCTCTAATATTTAGATTGCCTGGGTTACACTGAAGGATTCTTAAAGCTTATAAGCCTTGCTATTCCTCGATATGTTTTCACATTAAATTTTGGCGCGGTTTTATAACTTCACTCTATTTTCTAAATAGTTTTTATCCTAGATTTTTCAACCATTTATCAAAACTAAATTTCCTCGACTAAACTAATTAGACTAATTTACCTATAGACTACACTAAAATAAACTAATTATCCTATACACTTTGATTTAGATCTACTTGAAAAATTCTGATTTATGAGACCTAAAAAGCTATTTAATTAAGCATTTATATTAAGTAAGACCTAAAAAGCTATTTAATTAAGCATCTATATAGGTCTATTATACATAACATATTCTAAATTTATCTTAATTTTTATTATAATATTAATTTTATTAAATGATTTTACTGAAATTATTAATAAATTTATTTTAATACTGATAAAATATTAAATGATTTTACTGAAAATTATAAAGCATTTCCAGATTCAAAATCTGACACATTCGGAGGTCTATTCTTATAATCGGGAGGACTGCCAAGAGATGTAATGCAAGCTAAGCTGACTAGCAACTTACTCTGAAGGTAGAACACCCATTAGAGAGCTGGATCTGGGTCCGATCCCAGGAAAAGGAACATCTTAAAATTTTGCTGTTTAATAAAATCAAGAAATGAAAAACATCTGATCCAGAACAACAAAATATAAGCTTATATATATATATGATATATTATATATATATATATATATATATATTATTATATATCTATATATATATATATATTAATTTATATATAATATAATATATATATTATAATTAATTATATTATTATTAATTATTATATTATATATTATATATATATATATATATTCATATATATAATATATATATATTTATAAATATAATTTATATATAATATATATATATATTTATATATATATAATATATATATATATAAAATAAAGTGATGATCCTAAGTGAGGTATATTTGAAAAACCCTTACCTCTATAGAGAATGGTTACTTATACTCACCAAGAGTTGTTTACACTATTCTTTTGAACCAAATCACAGATTAACTAATAAAGGAAACCTCAATATTATATTATACTAGCTACTTGGGAAGCTATAGTACTTATACAGAGGTAAAATGAAATGGTTTTCCTTTTTCGCGTAATTCAGTTGGTCAAAGAGGTAATAATCAACTCTTGGTAGGATCATACCATTCATTATGTAAGTTATCTTGGGAACTGTTCTTCATTACATAATTATAACAAATAATTGTTGACGTTTATTTCA
>JABUQX010008808.1:0-35000 GCA_015478945.1 Trachelipus rathkii
TGATTTCTAAAATGCATTAGATAAGGAGTTCACAAGTTTAATGAATTTTCACAAGTTACTATGTTGACGTAATGTGCACCTTTATTCTCTCTAAGATAGACTTACAGAACCGACACACGATCTTCTCTGTGCTTAAATATCGGAAGCAACTGATCCAGGAATAAAAATTACCTTCTAATATTTAGTTTTTTTTCTTATATAAGTCGTAGATAAATTTTATCAGCCTATTTGGTTGTTAATTTTCTCATAAAAGTTTGTTCCCATATCAATATATTTTTATACGAACGGATTTGCCTTCCTTAGTCAATTAAATTCTTTACCTGTAATTTTAAGGATACAAAAAATGGGTAAACACAGTGGTAATATAGAAATTTCTATAAAAACATATATATATATACTTATTACTTATAATTTTAAATACAGCTCATATATAGTATTAGTAATTATAGATATATATATTATAATATATAGGTTATATATATAATTAATAAATATATATATAGTTATATATATAATATATATAATATATATATATATACGTACTATATGTAGATAATTATTTATATATATATATATTATATTTAATTTTATATATATATATATACTGCCGTTATAGATATTATATCATTATATGTATAATAATTTAGATACTCAAAATATGATATGAATCAATATATATATATATATATATATATATATATTATATATATATATATCTTATATTATATATATATTATATATATAATATACGGTATAGTATATATATATATATATACATATCTATATATATGATATATATATAGATTATATATTATATATATATATATATATACTATATATATATATATATATATATATATTTATAATATATGATATATATATATATATATTATATATATATATATATATATATATATATATATATATATATATATAGACTATATATATATATATATATATATATATATATATATTATATAATAAATACTATATATATATAGTAATACGGTATATATATATATTATATATATATAAATATATAATATATTATATATATATATATATAAATATATATATATATTATAGTATATATATATATGTCATGTGCCCAAGTTATATCTCTTTTAAACCCAATACCGTCTGCTCTTACACCCGGATCATGCAGCATGATACCTCAGAATCCTATGATTACGGCCATTGAAAACATAGTTCATAATACCCTTAATTTCCTTAACATCTTCTTGTGCAAAAAGTGCCTAGCCTTCTCTTACGCATGAAGGGTATACACCTTTTGGAATCTGGCTAACAGACTATCCACCTATGCTAACGACTCCTCATTTCGCTGCGGCCTGGTCTTACTTTCCAAATCTAGTCACTCTACAGCCTTGTTAAAAGGCATCCTTCCTTTCGTCATTCTGTAGTGAAAGAAGAGAAGGAATAGAAAAAGAGGTTAATAGATAAGAGATAGATAGATATGATTAGATAGATAGATAGATAGACTAGATAGATATTAGATAAGATAGATAGAATAGATAGAAGATAGATAATTATAGAAAGACTTAAAAAGTTTTAAACGACAGCTTAAGAACGTCATATGTTTCTATTGCAGCTTGTCCCTGTCAACGTAGGCGCTGATATAGGAGCAAGCTTCCCATACTCGCTCAATTCATAAACCCATGCAGCAACATAGAAATTGTCAATATCTTTCATAGTATACTTCAACTATGCCACAACCAAAAGTATAAAGCTACTTGAACCATCCAATAACTTATATATATATTAATATATATATAACTATATATATATATATATAGTATATATATATACTCTTATATATAAAATAAAAATATATATATATATAGATACTATATATATATATGCTAATCTCCAGATTAGGTGACACAGTATACTGAGAAACTACGATTAGCTACATAAAAAAACTGAAATACCATGTTTGAATTCAGCGAACTATTTAGATGCAGGAAACCAAAAAAATATCTTTAATGATTATTAATACATCTATTCAAATAATTAGTTATTCAGTTTAATTTATGTTAAGATAACATCTTATCCCTGGCAATCAGCGTACTGTTTCTGGGAGCAAAACATTAAATTTAAACAAAAATTAAAAAATAAAATTAAAAAAAATCAACAAATAAGTAGAACTAGAATAGTTAGAGTGTAGCTACGTTAGGTCTAAGGTTAGTTAAGGTTAAGGTCACGGTCACGAAATAAATTTCATTTCGCCCTTATAGAACATCTATGCCATCATAGAGTTTGTGAGTGTGTGTGTGTGTGTGTGTGTGTGTGTGTGTGGTGTGTGTGTGTGTGTGTGTGTGTGTGTGTGTGTGTGTGTGCGAGTGTATGTGTGTGTTTGCATTAGCATTGAAAAGAGAATACTGGGGGTTTCGTGTCTGAGAAATTTTAAGGAACGCGAGAATTGTCGTACACTAATCCCTATTTATTATTATTTTTTTTATCGCACTTCATTTTATTTCTTATTTACTTTCCTGCATTAAAATGTTCGCTGATTTCAAAAATGTATTCAGTTTTTATGTAGCTATCGTAGTTTTTAAGTTACAGGTGTCACTTAATCTGGAGGCTCACCTATATATATATATATATATATATATATATATATATATATATATATATATATATATATATTATATAATATATATATATATATATATATATATATATATATATATATATATATATATAGGCCACCCTCCCGAAAGCATCATGCATGTAGCTAAAAAACTATAACAGCTACTGGAAAATAAATAACATTTTTGATTTCAGCGAGCAATTTCATCGATGAAACTTTAAAAAAAAATTTATTTTATTCTAATATTTATTAATAACACCTTAAATATTAGTATAATCTTAGGTCTTTCAGCGTACGCTCTCATTAACCATCAATTTCTGCAGTAGAACGAGAGCAAGAGTTACCAAATATTGTTTTTTTTTTTAATACTCTGGAGAAAATGTTAATTTTTCTTTTTATTTCCCTTTTAGGGGGTTCGAGCCGAAGGAGGGACCCCGTCGTTCCCCGGTAGGTCGAGAAACCCCTACTCTGTCCATCTTTGTGGTTTACCCGTTGGGGTATATTTTAGGTTATAGAAAATTCGGACATTTGGCAACTTTGACGCTCCCTCGCTGAGCGCTAGAGCTCCTTCGTTCTTCTCAAAAAAAACGAGTCACCTTATCACCTCATATGTTTGGATTCTTAAAACAAATTAAATTTCACAAGCGATCATATTTTTTATCTATCATCGATTGATTATTATGTTCATTAATAATAAACAATGTGCTCCTGAGTTAATAAAACTGGTATTGTATTTTCCTGTAGCTGTTTATAGTTTTTTGTTACTTGCATGTTGCTTTCGGGAGGCTTTACAATAATATACTATTATATATAATATTATATATATTATACGTAATATATATAGATATATACTATATATATAAGTATATACTAATAATATAATAATATATGTATAACTATATATATATCATAATATATATATTATCAAGATATATAATATATAATATTATATATGCGCATCACTTTGCATTTTTAAACAGAGTCTTGTCGTGGACATTACGCTTCTTCCTACACCTATTAGTACTTATTTAACAGTTGGATATTGCCCTCGGTCCAATCTTCAACTCCCTTTACGAGTTCAAATTCTTTGAAACCACTTTTTTTTTTTTTATTCCTTTCGCTTAGTCACTTTCAAACGCCACATGGCAATTGAGGCATGTCAACCTGTCTGATGTGGATCAGTGTTTTCATTTTCTAACCTGTGTGATACATATTGCAGGTGTTAGGAGGGGTTGCGCGGCGGGGATCCTCCTACATCGCTTTTCCCAATCAGTGCGCTTAGTAGTAGTAATAGATATATATATCTATATATATACCTATAGTAGTATACTATGATATACTTATAATAGTCATTAAGCTTATATACTATATATATATATATACTTATTATAGCAATATATATACTACTCTATAATCGTACCTGCATTATCTATAATAAATATACTATATAAGTATTACTACTAGTATATATTAATTATATAACTATAGTATATATATATTTATTATATATATATATATATATATATATATACAATTATTATAACTATATATATACTATATATATAATACGACTATAATCATATCATAGTATCAGATAATTATATATACCTACGTATATATATAATTAATTATATTATATATATATTTATATACTATACTTATATAATATAGTATATAATATCTAATAAATACTTTTATAAAAAGAGTGAAGACGACGAGAGATGACGACGAGAGAAGACGAGAAGTAGAGATGAGAGAGAGCAGAGAGAGAGAGAGAGAGAGAAGAGAAGAGAGCAGAGAGCAGAGAGAAGAGAAGTTTCTATTATTGAATGTTTGTCATTTATTGTATTATTGAAAAATGAAGTAATAACGTATTAAAAAATTCGTAAAAATATAAGATGAACAGAAAGTTATGAAGTTCGCGAAAAAAATTTCCTATTTTTTTGACATGTCAGATCAGTTTTATTAAAGTTACAAGATGCATTATTTATTTATGGTGTTGCCGATTTTTTTTTTACCACAACTCACAGGTCGGGATAGACAAATGTTCGTGTGTGCAATGCATTTATTCTTTTTCAATTTGCTTTTCCTGCTGCACATATGAATTTTGAATTCATTATAACGTTTTTCAGTGTCAAGCAACAGCAGCAACAGCCTCATAAATTTTCAGAATGAGTAAGCCATTTCTCTAATTTAATTTTATTTCTTCTACTTTCGGGTAATTTTGACACTTGCTCCATCTACAACTTCTCCTCCGGCTCTCAGTTCTTCAGGTACACCTCTTGTAAACATATATTTAATTACATCATTAATTGCAGGATCTGAAATCTGACTTCAGAAACGGCTTCGATTTCACCCAAGGTTTTGATTCTCCACAGTTCCAGCTTCGAGACTCTGGTTACTTTACGGGGTTAAATATATTATACAGTATTTTCTACGCAAAGGTGAATTTATTCATGGTACGATAATTTCAGTGGAGATGCTCACGACGTAATGCTGGCATGAACAGAAAGATAAATATATAAAAGGTTACTTTATAAAAAAAATATATATACATTTTACATCAATAATAGTTTAACTATTTTCAAAGACAGTCTGAACATATTAGATTAAAATAATCACGTGAGGACAGGTAAATTACTTAAATAAAACTACAGTGGAATACGTGGTTGAAAAAACGGGTATGACCCTTGTCTCAGTAAATAAATCTATAATCGTAGAGACGTCCTATGTAGTAATACTATTCATCATTAATATGATTAATCTGTTTATAGACATTACTAACATTTAATCTATATTATTGACATAAGACAAGTTAGACGAATTAAAATCCTAATATATATTAATTATTTAATACATATACATAACATATAAATATATTATTTTAAATTAATAATTATATTTAAGGTATAATAATAGACTATATCTGAGCATCAGGAAAAATTAATTTAATTCACTATATTTTATTTTACTCCTTATGATAAGCCTAGTAACTTCTGGGTATCAAAAACACTACTAATATATCAATAATAAAATATATTAGTGTAAATACTAAATTAATATGAATATCAAAGCTAAGCTACATAAAGAAATTGTAATACATAATAGATTATCGGGTTACAATATGCACATATCAGTTATATGTTTGAAAATTTTTAGAAAATAATATATTATATTAATATTATAATAATAATACTTATTCTACTAAATATATTATATGATTAATTATATATTTATAAATTTTTTATTTATCTATTTGTTATTTTCTTATATGTCAACTTAGCCCTTGATAAAATAAATAATAATAAAAAAAAAGAGAATTCCTATAAATAATATTAATAAATAATATCATAAAAATGATTATAAGATTTTCTAAAAAAATTTTAATATAAATCATATAAAAATTAATATAAGAAAAAAATCATTTAATATATTTGAGAATCTCGGTATATTTAAATAAAATCCGAAAGTAAAATAAAATATTCAAAAATAATTAATTTATATTATGTTCGAATTGAAATTAAATTTAATATTATCAAGTTTTTATCCCTGATTAATATATTATATATATATAATATCTTTATATATATTTAATATATTTAATAATATTATATATTTTATATCTAATTATATAAATATTATATATAATAAACATATAATATATATATATATATTTTCAAGAGATAAGTAAGTTAAAGATTTATATTAAGATATTCCGGAGATAAAAATAATATTAATATTTTAAATTTAATATATAATACTATTTTAGTATTTTTAATATAAAAGGGACTTAGTGACCATAATAAAATTAAATTTAAAATTAAGAATTTGAAAAACAATTTCAATAAAAGTTAGAAAGTTTAAAATTTAAACTCTACGAATTCTATAAAAGAAAGAAATTACTTTTAGTTGGATACTAAGTACTTTGTAGTGAAATTAATGTACCAGAAGTCATATGACCATCGTGGAAATTGGTATTTAATTTCTTACTTAAAAATAGGAAGGCTGAGTGAACGTTATGAACTTTAACGTTTTCGCTGAAACTTAGATACAATTGGTTTTTTTTGGATAACTTAGTGATATGATTTGTTGTTTGTCGAGAGAATAAATTTATGCGTACTAGTAAGCGAGTGTAGATAGCTACAATTATTGCCATATATAGAAATATTCAAAATATTTATATAAATTTGTTGATTATAATAATAAATTCCATCATTATTATACCATATATATATTATATATATAAATAAGTAAAAAGTAATATATATATATGTATAATATGAAAAATCTTGAGGAAGAATGAATCAATTATATATATAATATATTAATATATTATAATTAATAATTTATATATATTATATTATATATCTTTAATTATATATATAATAATATTATTATATATTTTAATTATATTATTAAATATTATAATATATATAATTATATAAATATAATTTATATAATTTTATATTTTTATTTATATATTTTAATTTATAAATTATATATTTAATTAATTAATTTATAATTAAATTAATTATATTAATTAATTTATATTATTATATTTAATTTATATATAATTTAATATATTAAATTATATAGTATTATATATTTATATAATTTATTAATATTAATAACATATTTAATTTATATTAAATTATTAAATAATATTAATAATTATATATTTATCGATATTAAATTATATTTATAAATTATAATTATCTAGATTTTATATTAAAATATATTTTATTTATTAATATATATAATACTAAATTTAATTATATATTATTTTATTTATATTATATATTTAATTTATTTATATAATATTTACTTATATATATATTAATAATATTATATATTTATAATATTATTATATTATATACTTTATTTAATTTTAAATTATATTTTTTAGTAAATTTATGATATACATATTTGAAATAAAAAGACAGTAGATTGATGTCACAGTGGAGCTTCATTTATTATTATCAATTAATATATATTAGTAATTATATAAATTATAATATATATATAATATTTATATATATTTAATATTTATTATATAATATCAATTATTAAATCATATATATTATTATATATTATATATTATATAATATATATAGCTTAAAATATCATATATTATATATTATTATTATTATTATTATTTAAATTTATTTCTTCTTAATACATAATGATTTATAATTTATTATAATTATTACTCTATTTACAATATATATATAATTTATATATATAATATAATATATATATATAATTATTAAATTAACGAACATTATTATAAATAATTATATAATAATTAATTTTTTTTTTTCTTTAAGAGTTTTAATAATATTATATAATCATACCTCTTAATACATTTAAATTTTCTATTTCCTTTCTTAATAATATCTATATAGTATTTATTTATATATATTTAATAATTATTATAATTATTTTATTATATAATTATTATTATTAAATTATATTATATTATATATAATTTTAAATTTAATTAATTAATAATTTATATATATTAAATAATATTATAATTATTTAATTCTTTGGTCAAACTAATTTAAAATTTAATTATTTAAAATTATTATATATTATATTTACTTTATTTAAATTATATTAATTTTATATTATATCATTTGAGCATTAAAAAATTATATCATATTATTTAATATTATATAATTATTATTATATATAATTTTAATTTTCACTCTTATATTTTTTATACTTGTATAATTATAAAATTATTTAAATTAATATTTTAAATATATTATACAGCAAAATTGTCATCATTTATATTTTCTTTACGTTCTTTGGTGTGTCCGCTAATGATGAAAAGTAAAATTTACCTAATCTATGGACTACAAGAAAATCTAATTTATTCAATAATTTTTTCCATTTTATAAGAATGTGAAAGTGTGCAAAATTTCTCTCCTCTAAATTGTTCGAAATGCAAAACTCGAGATTTTCCTTTCAATATTTTAAAGCTTATTTTAATAGCATTTTTATTATTTTATTTATATTTTTTTATACATGTATTATTAGTTTGTCTTTAAAATTAAAAAAATTTGATTCAATTTTTTAATTGTTCTTTACAAATCAAACCAATTACCACTTACTCCTTTCAGTTTCTTATGGTTAATTATGATAAATCTACAATTACATAAAAACAAAGAGGATTATTTTGTCAAACCAGTGTGTGTTAAAAATTCAATAAACTACTTATTCGCGGGAGGTTAACATAAAATCATTATTTTTTAATTTTGAAATTTGTAATTACTATAATATTTAAGTTGCGTTACGTTGTACAGATTATGATTAAGTCAGTCACTTAGGTATGGTATTAGGTTTAGGTTATAAGGTTTGGTTATGTAAGGTTAGGTTTAAAGGTTAGGTTAGGTTTCAGGTTAGGCTAAATTAGGTTAGGTTTAGGTTAATTAGGTTAGATTAGGTTAGGTTGAGGTTGTTAGGTTTAAGGTATAGTTAGTTAATGGTTTAGGTTAGGATTAGGTTAGGTTAGTTTAGGTTAAGGTTAGGTAAGGTTAAGGTTAGGTTAGGTAAGGTAACATAGGTTAGATTATGGGGTAAATTAGGTTATATTGATTAAGAAAGTTCAATTTGGTTAAAAATAAAATTTATTTATTTCACAGGTTTTGTGCTAATGGAAATATCCAATATGCAAATTGGTGAACATAAAACATGACGGTCAGGATAAGTACGTAGAGTGTTTTTAAATATAAAACTAAAAAAAATGAAACTTTAGGTAGAATGAAAAATTAAAAGATGATTGATATCATTAATAATTTGGGGAGTGGTATTTTGCTTGTGGATGTAAAAGAAATGAAGGAAAAGTAAGTCTAATTGAAAATAACTAATTTAAAGTAGAATTATGCAAAAATTTAACTGCACATTGAATATTTAATATTACATAATATATATATATATATATAATATAATATATATAATATAATATATTATATATTAAATTAATATATATATATATATATATAATATATTATATATATATATATATATTATATAGTATATATATATTATAACTATATATAATAATATACAAAAACCATAATATCAGTGGCAGGCTCGTTTAAACTTGGCATGGAGGGGCTGCAGGTTTATATATATAATATTATTATAAATATAAATATATATATTATATATATATATATATATTATATATATATTATATATATAATATTAATATATATATATATATTATCATATATATATATATAAATCTACTAAATACTAATTTTTTTATATTTATGTGTATGTGTGCATTTAATTACATTTTTTTTTATTATAATAATCGATTGCATGCATTATCGAACACATCCAGATTAATTAAAAAAGCGGAAATATTATAAAATCGGATTATCTTTTCTAAAACTATCAATTCTGATAGGATTATACCCTCAACGGACTATTACCTATATAATTTTAAATATTCCGTAAGTAAATGTGCGCATTAAAATTAATAGGACTGTTTTTTTTTTTTTTTTTATTTTTTTTTTTTTTTTTTTATTTTTAATAATCGATTGCATGCATTCAAACGAAAACACATTCTGTAAAGCAAAAGCTAAAAATAAAATCGTTTTGTAGGTGTCAGAAAATTTAGAAAATAAGTACGAAAATGTCATTGCCTGCTTATTCTAGGATTTGGGCTTTCATCTCTCTCTCTCTTCCTCTCTCTCTATCTCTCTCTCTCTTCTCTCCTCTCTCGTTCTCGTCTCTCGTCTCTCTTTCTCCATCCTCTATCTCTCGTCTCATCTCTCTCTCATATATCTCTATATCTTCCTCTTGCTGTTTTTTATTTCTGTCCTTTAAGCTAGCGAACTAGAGAGGGTAATCTCTCTCTCTATCGTCCCTATATAATATATCACTATATATTAAATATATATATAAATATATTATATATATATATAAATATATTAATATATATATAATAATATATTAATATATATTATATTATATATATAAATATATATATATATATATATAATATATATTATATAATATATAATATAATAAATTAATATATATATATAATTATATTATATTATAAAATTATATATATTCACAGCAATAAGGCTTATAGCAAATGAGCTACAATTTTAAAAGGCTCCGCTTTACTCTCTCCTAACCGGTAAATTTTTTTTTTTCAATTGTAATATTTTCCAACCTACGTTTAATGGTCTTCCAATTTATTAAGTTAACTTGAAATCCGAAAAAAATAAAAATCACAACCTTCCCTTCTATGGTGCGAACAAACTGACTTTAGTCAGTTTAGTGTCTCTATACACAAGGAAAAGGCATATAGATTTTAGCAGTATATTAATAATACATTCGTGGACCAGCACTCTAGCATACCCTTCTAAAACTTTGAACGCTAATTTTATATGAGAAAAATTCCAAAGTGCTATGAAAATAAAATAAGAACAAACTGGAACACATATATCAGAAGTATGTAATATGGAATTTTGAATATTTATTATTCTAATATTTCTTTTAGCTTGTCTTTATAAACATTGTTTCAGAGTGTTATGATTTAAAGTAACATTTAAGCTCAAAAGTTGGCTTATGTTTATGTAGCCACGAAAGAAAAGATATGAAGCCTCACAAATTAATCTATATTTAATTTAATTGAAAATATATTTGAAATAAAATCGTAGGTACACCATTTTTTTTTAGTAAGTTGGAGAGAACTAAATTGGAATGTCAAGTATCTGAATATTTATCAGCGGGTCTCCATCTTAATTGAATTTACTAATCTTATTTTGTACTAAAATTGAGTTTATAAAAACCAAAAAAAATTCCAGATCAACCACTTTAACTTTGACAAATTTTATCAATTTAATGCTCTATATCTATAGCGTCATTGCTTTCAGCAGTATTCCATCGGCCTGAGAGCTTAATTTATTTATATAAAATTTGGAGAGGGTGATTACTGCTAAGCCCATAATAGCCCATATAAGACTGAAGTAACTGAGCCACTTAGTTAATATATATATAATTATATATATATATTTATAATATAATATATTATTTAATAATATATATATATATATATTATATAATATTATATTAATATAATAATTATATTATAATTAAATATATATATATATATTATATATATAATATATAATATTATATATTAATATATAATTAATTTATATATAAAATATATATATATTATATATAACAAAAAAGGAATGTATGTTGATCAATTATAAAACATAACTTCCATTTAAAATATATTACTAATTAATTAGTAAAATAATTTTTTTATACCAAATATAAACTTTTATAAAATTTAATTATCATAAGTTGTAAAAAATTTAATCAACTAATAGAAATTTTATGAAGATTTAAGAGAACAACGTAATGAGATTTTTAAATAACCACATTGGAGCCATATAATATATATATTGTTAAATTATATATATAAAAATTATCATATTTAAATTTGTTAAATTTAATATAAATTTATTTAATTAACTTTATTATTTTTAAAATAATGTAGTTATACTTAATTTTTATGATCAGAAACGTAATTATTCAAATTGTTTCCCCTGTAATATTTAACCAAATTGAGGGCTAAAGGCGCATATGTATCTATATATAGCGCACCTCTACTTGATCATATTATTAAATTTAATAAAAAAGGATTAGATAAGTACTTATGTGACCAATCTATGAGTATATATCAGGAAATAAGTTCTCCTATATTGTTTATATGCAACTTCTAAATTGTTAATAATATAACATATAAAAGTTAGACAAGTTTTCTATACCTTAATTAGACTTATATAATTAACTATTATTAATTCACAAATACTATACGCAAATATATTATTATATTGGTGTAAAAATAATTTTATATGAAAAATATTTAAATGTTACTAAAATTGATAATAATTCTTAAGTTTAAAAAAAATAAAGAACAGTGGCATTATAAATATCGTTCTGGCAATATGTTTTTTCAATTAAATTTTTGAATCTCCAATCTATTTAAAATAAGCTTATATGTTTTTATGTATGGCCTAATTGATCAGCCGGGTGTCACGGATATGAGCACCTCTCACTCGCTCATGATATATATTATCTTAGCGGATATATTTTATCGTATATATCTCCGGAGGTGTGGTACGACTGGTAGGTAACTGTTTCTCCCTCGCGTTATAATAATAAGCTTGGTAGGGGTATAATCCTACAGCATATTAAATAAGTTTGACCGTAATTTAAATTATTAAAGGTAAGACACACTTTTATATTATTCTTTATTAGTGTTAATTTTATACAGTTTGTTATTTTATTAAATAATTCTTCCTACAAAGTATAGAAGTATATTTAATATAATAAGGCATTCGATTATTGGTATTTTATTTATTAAACTTATGAGCAAAGTTTACATACTATTTTTATTTATACAATTTCCAACCACTTAATCATTCCAACTCTCAAGAAAATAGAATTTAAATTTATTCATTTCGAAAAATATGTACATTACGGTTATTATTATCATTATAGAAATATTCAATATTTATACTGTGAGCATTATTTGAGTATATCATTAGAATAAGGTATCGTTATATTTCTCAAATATATTCAGATAGTGGAGTACGATATTTGGCGTTATGATTGTTTACGATATTTGTATCTATTTATCACGAGAGTATTTAGTATCTATCATAGATTAATATATATCGATTACATATCGATATTATAAATTTATATTCTCGAAGGCTGAATGTAAATTTAAGTGTAAATTTTGTTAAATTGAAATTGGAATTTATTAAGACAATTTCTAGTGTAAATTGATATTATAAAAAAGATGATAAGTGTTAGTAATTGGTATGATAGGATAGTTTATATAATAATCAATATATTAAGCAAAATTAATATGCTAAAATTAGAATTATTTGTTTACATAAGGTAGTTAACTGCTTGCGGAATTTTATAAGGCTATAGCTATATGAAATAATTATAAAGCTGCCTATTTATGAGATGTGTGAATTTTTCATTATTATTGGTTTAAGTAAAGATTACTTTCTTTTGAAGTATCTAAAATTTCAGTAGATAAATATTTAATTATAGCTTCTGTGATTGCATTTTCAGGAATACTGTTTTTGTCGTTATCGCAAGTGCTCAAAGCTCAGTCTTTAAAGCTCTTGTGTATAAAGCTTACTGTTAATAAATGAGCTTATTGATAAAAGAAAAAGCATTGTTAAATTAAAGCAAAAATTTACTAATTAAATCTTTAATAAAGTCAATTCAGATTTGTTGATAAATTATAAAATATAGAAATAAAATTTAACTGAGACGCCTCATAATTTAGAAGCTTGTAAATATGATAATTTAAGAGAAAGAAGTCTATTCTAAGGTTAAAATTATAAGTTTGGATGATGAGATTGTCATACTGTTGTCTGATAATAATAGTTAGCATATTTATAGATCCTTCTTATCTTTTAATTCTGAAGACTTGGAAATGCTCACCAAAAAATGAATTTGTATACTGAAAATTAATTTCCATTCCTTATTACTTAAGTAAAATTTTAAAAACTATTATAAAAAGTAAATTGTAAAAAAGTAAAATGAGAGTGTATAATAATACATTTTGATTTATAATAATTTTTTTGGATTCTAATAATAATTAGAGGTTAATTAATAAATATGAATATATATATTATCTAACTGCCTATCAGTTGGCAGTTGCGAAGTTTTATTGATTTGGATTGGAAAGAATAAATTACCTATTTTTTAGCCAATTTTATGTCCTTTAATAATAATTATAAATATAATATTAAATCGAGGTATAATAAAGTAATTTAACCAATTCTATAAGGCTTATACTTAAATTTAATTAGTTTTTATTAAAGGACATTATGACTCTTAGTAAAGTAAAGCCATCTGTCTATTAACATATATTGAATGTAAAACTATGAACATAGCTTAAGGTTATTAAAGAAAGAATTTTTTGATAGGCCTAAATGCGATCACCAAAATATGAACATATAAATATTATATTTTTATGATCTTTAAGGTTGATGAAGTGATCTTATAGTAATAAGAAGGCTTTTTGGAAATATGAATACCGCAAATATAAGCAAAACTCCGAATAAGCGAATGAGTACTTGGATGTAATGTCACATCTTATCAGGAGCTGTCGAAAGTGTTAGTTTCTTATGCACTTTTACATATTTATAATACTTTTTATATCAACAATTGCCTAAAGTGTTCATAAGTTCATACGGATTATACATTAAAATTACAAATAATTATCCTAGTAGGGTGTAAAATACAATATATTTATAAATTATTGTAATCATTATTAATAATAATAGAGGTTAATTTAAATACTTATTTAAGGTATTTTTTGTCCCAATAAATAAGGAAGGATGTATCTAAGCCTAAATGAGCTAAGAGTAAATTAAATGTTTATTCAAGCTACTTAAAATCTCTAAAATCTAGTACTTATATAATACTACTTCAAAATTATTTTAAAACTGTCAATAATAGTAAAGATTTTCTACTTATGTAAATAATGATTATAATAATAATATACTCAAAAGACTTAACAACATTTAGTGAACTTAGCATAATTATTGTTAAGCATAATATGTCCAAATTAAAATCAATATACCTCTATCTATTTATTGTGACAAGTATCTATGAACTAACAGTAAGGCCATCAAGCGTTAATAAACCGTGGCGCAAAAGAAGACTTAAAACATGGTGTCTAATCATTGTGGTAAGGTTTGGGTAAATGTGCCAGTAGTTATAGAAAAATGTTATTTATGGTATTAAAAAATAAAATTAAAGATTTATAATTTGGTTTAAGTGTTAAAAGCTTAATTCCCATAAACGACAAGGCTTTTTGGTCCCAAAATTAGTATATCACCAATCGAATTACTAAATAATGAGTACTGTTAGCTCATATTCCTTTTATGTTATAAGTTATCCAACCAAAATTGTAGGTGATGGTAGCTTAGTAGTTTATAGATATGATCAAATAATTTTTAAAGGCATTTTCGGCTTTATCACTCTACATATATATAGTGTTAAAAGTGGAAGCAGTACTAAAAATGCCATGACAAAGGTTTAATTAATAATTTTGATAATTTCAATGAATTTGAGTACATACATATTATTATATATCAAACTTTATTTATTATTCAGGTTAAGCATATAAAACAGCGAATTTTTCAGCAACTGTTATTGGGTTTACAATTTTAAATGATCGGTAGAAGTTGATGTAAAACATTTGCTTTACCTCATTGACAATTAAATGAGATTTAAATTTAAATTTATAGATATCAACTAGGCATGAATTAAAAGCGGTATTGAAAATTTTAAGATAAATGGTAATTCTTATTACGCTGATTCTCATTCTTTTTATGACAGTTGGAAGACCATTAGAATATGTTATAATATTGACATAGACTTGTTTATTAGGCCACAGACATTATTATATACAATTTCTATCCTTCCTTTGATTAATTATTATTAGTTACATATATAGCTGTAATCAAAGTTATCTTGAACAGGATAGGAAGTTATTGATACACCACTGTTAAGATAGTTTAAAACCTTCAGAATCAAAAAAAACTTTGACTAATATAAACATTGAAATAATAAAGAATTAAAGTGGATCAAGAAAACAAGAGAATCTCCATTGAAGGCAGAGGAGGAGTCCTGCTTAATTTAAGTTAAAATGATAAACCATTTGTATAATTTTGATTTTATAAATCCTATTTAAAAGTTAATTTTCACTCCTTTTGATATATATTTATGATGATTCTGGAAGTATAGAACAATGGATTTGAATATTTTGTTGTCCCATTAGGAGAAGTGTGGTTATATTTATCCTTAACTTAAAAGGGATAATGATCTACGCCCTCTTATGATGAGAATTCATGATAAAAAATATAGAAATGATATTTCTTTCCAGGATGGAGATGCGTACATTAATTATGACTCCAATACTTTCCTTGTGATATAGAATGAAAAAATTAAAAAATGTTGCTTCATAATTTTGATTTCTTTGAAGAGTCTTGAAATAGAGTCTATTCTTCTCTTAAGAAGATTGGACTTATAGAAAGAAATAGTTATGTACTAACTATTCTGGAAATTTGAGGACAGAATGTTGTAAAGATAATAATAAATGGAACATTGTAATATAAATATTCCTAAATTTAAGAGATGTGATTATATTTTTATATCCTCACAGACCTATTAGAATATTCAGTGAGGCTTCAGAATCAGATACTAAGATACCAGACAATGTTGTTTAATTGCTCCTTTTAAAATAATCTAAAAGACAGCCCTATTCTATCCATTGAGAATCAGCGGCTTCTTCAATTGCTGGTTTAGATTTTAATGCAACTACCCTCCTCATACTCCTTTTTTTAAATTACTTCTGTTTTCATCGATTTCAAGTCCATTGGGTAATTTAATTAAACACTTTTTGTCTATCAACATTCTAGGGAGAAGTCCGAACGATGACAGAAACAAGTTTGCTTTTTTTATGGTATCAGAATGATTGATTAAGTTCTCCTTTCCAGGTATTAATGACTTTAACTTGTTGCGGTTCAGTTATAACAGCGTCCCCTTTCCATTCTCCATTATATAATGAACATCATGTAGAAGTTCCCTGATGATAAGTGGTAAGGGATATCTTGTCTTCTCCTAATTTTTTTTGTAAGACAACCTGATTTTTACAGGCAATAATTGCAAAGAATTGGAAAAGTTGTACCATCTTACTTTTGAAAGAATGAACCAGGGTGGGTTTGAACTTCGCTCTTGGAAAAGTAATTGTGAGCAGTTGTGTGAGAGTATGAGAATGGATGGTAGGTATGTGGAGCATGAAAATGAGTATGAAAAGGTGCTTGGGTATAAATGCAATCTAAAGAAAGATTCCTTGCATGTGTCGTCAGTAAATTATAGGAGCTCGTGTAGTACAAAGCGACAGATACTTTCTGAAACTTCCAAGTTGTTTGATCCTTTAGGACTTACAATACCTATTACCGTAAGAGTGCGAAGTTGTTAATAGAGAAGTGTTTGGGACAGCTACAGAAAGAATGGGATGAGAAAAATTACCATGGGGAAATGTTGACCTGAATGTGGGTAGAACTGAAGGAGGATTTAATGAATTGAGTAAAGATTGAGTATTCCACGTCAAGATTGCTTGAATCGAAAATGTGAATCCTACATTGGTTCTCTCAATATATTTTTGTGACAGTTCTCGCTAATAGTTCACTCGGGTTTTTGTTGGCATATGGTTTTCAAGTGAAGGAAAAAATACCCTTTTTGCTTTGGCCAAGGCCAAAATAAACCCTGTTTATATAAATGGGAGAGACTATGTAGGGTATTGCGCCAAACCTATAAGAGCTCATTAAGGAAGATCCTTATTGAGCTTGTAAACATTCGCACATAATCCAATATTTTAGACTCTTATTTTACATCATGCTATTCGTTGATATGTAATATAGGTGTGGACTCCACAAGTAGTTCCTTTAATTGGTTTTTGAACAGGTGAACACCAAGGTCAAGGGTAAGTATGTTAATAAAGGTTAAAAAGATGTTATCACTTTTTGTGATGACATCAAGAAGTAAATATAAAAACTAAAAAAATTATTTTTAACTATGTGCAAACTTCTCAAAACCCAGCAGACCTTTTGACCAGGGGTTTAACTTTATAACATTTGGCGAAAATTTAAATATGTGGAAACATGGTCCAGAGTGGCTTTGTAAGGATCTGGAGAGGTGGCCAAAATTTCTAATGCTTTCACTTTCTCCAGAATTTAGTAATTTTGCTACATTAAATTTTAATACTAATGTAATTAATATTAAACATAATAATATTGATGAAATATTGGAAATAAATAAATTTAGTAAATTTGAAAAAGTAATAAATATAACTAGTTATTTGTTTATGTTTCTAAGCAAAATTACTAAGGAAGACCCTTGCAAAAAAGCTCTTAAATATTGGATCAAAAAAGTACAAAACTTTTCATATACTAAAGAGATTGCATTTTTAAAATCGGATCAAAAGGGTGCAATACCTAACCTAGTTAATAACTTAAATTTATTTTTGGATGGTGATGACATTTTAAGATCAAAGGGTAGAATATCTAAATGTACATACTTTAATTATGATATAAAAAATCCTATCCTTTTGTCAAGATACCACCACTTCACCACCTTATTAATTTTGAAGGCTCATAAAAAATGCAGCATTTGGGATTAGATAGTACATTAAATTATATTAGAAACCAAGGTTTCTGGATTCCCAAAGCTCGCATAGCAATAAAAAAGGTCTTAAATCAGTGTATGTTATGCAAAAAAAATCAATGTGCGTGCTTTTAAATATCCTAAGTGCACTGACATCCCTAAACATCATATGAATTTAGTAATGCCTTTTAAATTCACAGGCATTGACTTTACTGGTCATATATTTGTGACTAATGAGACTACAGGTAAACTGGACAAGATGTTTATCCTATTATTCACATGTCTTAATGTAAGATCAATTCATTTAGAACTAGTCCCTGACATGGGTGTGACAAATTTTTTACTAGCTTTTCAAAGGTTTTGTAACCTATATACCATCCCAGATTTCCTTTACTCTGATAACGCTAGAACATTCGTGAAGGGGGCAGACATCTTGTCTAGGGCTCTGGGGTCCAATGAATTCAGGGATGAACTCAAAATTAACAATATTAAGCATATTCGTATTCCCAATTATTCAGCTTGGTGGGGGTCTTTTTATGAGCGTCAAATACGGACTTTGAAAGTTTGTATGTATAAAGTTATTGGTAGGAAGAGGTTAAATTATTTCGAACTTTTAACAACTTTGTCTTTTATAAAAAATGCTATTAACAGCAGGCCTCTCACATATAGATCAGAAGCTAGTGATCTTGAAACCATAACTCCTAACTCATTCATTCGTTTGAATTGTAATACTTCTCTTATTTTAAAGGATGCAAATGAAGAAGTCTGGAAGGAACCTGACAGGGGTTCTTTAGAAAGCACTCTTGATACTCAAGAGCAATTATTTAATCAGTTTAAACAACTATGGTATGAAGCTTACCTATTAGATCTAAGGGAAGCTATGACTGATATATATCAAATCTCTTGGGAAAATAAAATCAAAGTAAATGATATAGTGCTAATAAAATCCATCTTAAAGCCTCGTCCCTTCTGGATGATGGGTAGAGTTATGGAGGTTGTAATTGGTTATGACAACAAAATAAGAACTGTTAAAGTTAAACAAAGTAATGGACAAATATTATACCATTCAATAAGTAATTTGTATCCATTAGAATTGTCCTTAATAATAGATAAAGTCTCTAATGATAAAGATAAATCAAATAATGGTGATAAAGCAGCTGATGACTCGGAGGCAGTAGTTGGTAGACCTAAACGTCAAGCAGCCCTAAAGTGTGACAAGCTCATTAAGTCCAAACTAGACTCATTAAAATAGTCATTGTAGCCCCAAAGGCTACAATCTCTCTCTGGGGAGATTGTAAAATTATAATTAAAAACTTCATATTTTTATTGTTAAAATATATTTATTTTGTTAACTTTCGTCATTTTTATCAAGTAATGCATACTAAAATTTTTAGTAGAAACGTTATTCAATTGTTTCCCTGTAATATTTAAACCAATTGAGCAAGGCGCATATGTATCGCGCAACCTCCTTGATCATATTATTATTATAAAAAACAAGGATAAGTAAGTACTTGTGACCATCGTTCGGAAAAAGTTGTATTTGTTTATATGCAACTTCTAATTTGTTAAACATATAAAAGTGCAAGTTCTACTTAAATTAGACTATAATACTATAATCCCAACCTAGTTTATGTTGGGAAATATTTATGAAATACTTTACTCTAATTGAAATTCCTTAAGTTAAAAATAAAGAACAGTGCAATATCGTTCTGAAAGTCAAATTAATTTTTTGAAATAACATCGAATCTCTTGCTCCTATCTTAGGCCGCAGGGCAAAGGATCTCTTGTAATTATATAAGGATATAGCAGGTGAGCCTGGCCCAGGAAATGTTTTTGGGTATAAATTGCGTAAAGGTCCTAGCAATATATTAAAGTTTGCCGTAATTATTTTATAGGTAAGACACTTTTATAATTTCTTTATTAGTGTTATTCAGTTTTTATTTTTAAATAATTCTTTCCAAGAAGTATATGTTCAATTTGTTGAGTTTGGTATTATTTATAACTTAGCAAAGTTAACAATATATATTATATATATATATTAGTATATAATTATTTAGACTCTAACTATATAATATATATATATATTATTATATATATATACTTATATATATAATAAGTATATATAAATATATATATATATATATTATTTATATATATATATATATATATTATATATATATATATATTATATATTATATATATATATATAATATATATATATATATATAATATATATATATATATATTGTTTACTATTTTTAATTTTATTACCTTTTGGAGATTTGTAAATATAAATACTTTTATTTTATCAGACTTTTGGAAACACTATAGTTTTGGCGTCCTATTCTCTGAATTTGAGTCAAACGTGAGTGGCGGAATTTTGTAGTTAAGTATTTGTTTAATATTGAAAAATACTATTAAAAAGTTTATTTGTAAAAGGCTCAAAATTATTTTGGTGATCATGCGATCAATTTATTAGGTAAGTTTCTAGAAATAAGTTTTAACAATATGCAGCCTTGAAGATGCAAGCTAACAATTAAGGTTTGACTAAACTAAACTCATTTTAACTCGTTTATATGAAAAACATTATATGGTTATGGATACTCCAGTCAACTAGAGTAAATAGGCCCAATCGTCCAACATGATCATGCAAAGCTCTCACTACCATAGGACTTGCTAGGACTTCAATTTCTTACATAGTATATACACCAACTAGGCTACTACCTTAGGCAAAACCATAGCTAAGTTAAGCGCTAACCGCACTTCAAACTTTGGTAATAGTGAAGTTTAACGGAATCAAAAATACAATTTTTTTAGGTAATTATATAGCAGAACGCTAGGATTTTCAGATTTTGGGTAATACTTTAGTGAGGTGAATAACTTTACGTAACTATTACATTAAAATCAATAAACTTTACGTAACTATTACATTAAAAACTATAAAAATATAAATCTAAATTTGGTATTAAGAATGATTTCAAGTATTTTTGGACCATTAGCGTATATTATAAATGGATATTTTTAATAAAAATATGAAAAAAAACGCTAGGAAAAATGTAACTTTATGGCTTTTTTTCGTTTGTGTAGGGATTAAGAATGACGTCTAAATGCGTTTCAACCTATCGATACATCGATATTTATTAATTTCGATATTATAATTCTTTTATCGATTATCAACGATTTTATTTTTAAAAATGTACCATAGTAGAATGTACGTAAAAAAATTAAAAATATTTAAATTAAAAAAAAAATAAAATAATTGGAAAACAATATTTTTTACGTAATGTAAAAAGAAAAATAATTTATATATATATATATATATATATATATATATTATATTATATATAAAATACTGTAGACGCCCACACATTTTGAGAACGCGAAAATTTCTGTTCAAAAAAATTTCTAAGTTCAGAAAAGTAAAGTTTACATGCAAGCTCCGCGTGACGTCATACTCACACGTCAGGATTTCCGCGCTACGTATACTGTGACGTCATGACTAATCTTATCGAATATATATATATATATATATATATATATTCACGGCCCAATAGGGGGCTCGAGCCGACGGGGAATAGAAGGGGGGACATTTTCCATACCCCGTAGGAGGGGCGGAGGAACCCCGCGATACCCAAATACCAAAGAGCGGGGGTTCCGAAGACCCTCCCTGGAGGGGGGGAATTAGTCTTACCTTGCGTTTCCCGGGAAGGCCGAGAGACCCCGACTCCTTCCATCGGAGCGGTCTACCCTTGGGGTACACTTAGTTCTAAAAAAAATAATGTTTTCAAAACTAATGCGTACCCCAAGGGTAGACCACCCCAATGGCAGGAGTCGGGGTCTCTCGGCCTAACGGAAAACGTCAGGGTAGGACTATTTCACCCCCTCCAGGGAGGGTCTCCGGAACCCCCGCTCTTTGGTATTTGGGTATTCATGGGGTTCCTTTTCCGGTTAGTGATTGGGTGGTTAATTTTTCCTTTTGTTGCCCTCCCTTGAGGGCCCCTGGGCGTGATATATATATATATATATATATATATATATATATATATATATTATATATATATATATATATATATATATATATATATAATTCGATAAAAATTAGTCATGCACCTCAACAGTATTAACTCTACACAGTAATAATATTTCTAACTTGATACGTAATGCGGAAATCCTGACGTGTATGACGTCACGCGGAGCTTGCATATAAATTTCTACTTGACGGGTTACGGTACATAATATATAGTAATGCCATATATATATATATATATATATATATATATATATATATATATATATATATATATATATATATGCCGTAGGCCTTATCCTAACCTATATGGACATACGTACGTTATCGTAAAAGTTTACGTTTACGTAGATCGATTTATATATTGCGTAGGCCCTATCCTCTCTCTCTCTCTCTCTCTCTCTCTCTCTCTCTTCTCTCTCTCTCTCTATATATATAATATATAATATATATATTTATATATATATATATATATATATTATATATATATATAATAATATAATATATATTATTTTTAGCATTATTTAATTTTTTGTATATTCCTTTCTTACGAAAAATAATTATTTAAAAAATCTTTTTTATTTTTTAATTAATTAACTACATTTGGTATATTCAATCACAGTATAAATATACTATGGTTCAATTGAATCGTTGATAATCGTAAAAAAAATTATCGAAAGAAAATTATTTATCGATAAATCAATAATAATCGGAAAAGTATCAAAAACAAATCATGCGATAGTGTTATCCTAAAAAAAAACGCCGAATTAGTCAAAATTTTTTTCAGAGCGAATTTTTCATATTTTATTAAAAATTGCATTTATAATATACGTTAATCGGTAAAAAAAACTTCAAAGAAATTTTTTGAATACCATTTTGTAATTATAAGTTTATAGTTTTAATATGTATAGTTACGTAAAGTTTATTCCCCTCAGCTAAGTAGTACCCAGATTTTTTATAAAAATTGCAGCATAGACTAAAAAGTAAGTGTAGGAGTTCACACGAGTTCATGTAAATAGTGGGTAATACTTTAGCTGAGGTGAATAAACTTTACGTAACTATTACATTAAAACTATAAACTTATAATGGTAATTGTTACCCAGAGGGTTGTCAACCCCGATTTTTATGAAAATCACAGGATATACTCTAAAAAAATAATAATGAAGAATAGTTAAAACGAAAATCGTCGCTCTTTTTAGGAAAAAAAGTTACAGCCTCTCAAAGTTGTAAAAAACTCCATAGGATTTATTAAAAAAAAAAAAAAAAAATTTTTTTTTTTGAAAATCACAGGATATACTCTAAAAAATAATAATGAAGAAAGTGAAAACGAAAATCAGCAGTCTCTTTAGGAAAAAAAGTTACAGCCTCTGAAAGTTTAAAATTTTCCCATAGACTTTCTTATAATAAAAATTAGTGGGCTTCGTGCTTGTTTTAGGGCCATCCTAGTTCAGGTTATGATAAGATTTGTTAATTCTACAATTACCCTTATAATTTACAAAAATGGTATCAAAAAATTCTTTGAAGTTTTTTTTACAGGTTGGCGTATATTATAAATGGTATTTTAATAAAAATATGAAAAAAAAGTTAAGAAAAAATGTAACTATGCTTTTTCGTTCAGTAGGGATGAGAATGAGGTCGAATGCGTTCAACCTATCGATATAATTGTTTTATCGGTTATCAATTATTAGTATTGGTGACTCCAGTTCATGTACATAGTATATTAAAATTATAACATTTCATTTACAAAAATGGTTTTAAAAATTTATTTTGAGTTTTTTTTTCCGGATTTCGTGTATTTTAACCCATATAATTTTAAAGAAAAATATAAAAAATGTCCTGAAAATTTTAAACGGCTAATTTTTGTTTTTTTAGGGATATTGCTATCGATGCTTTGTTTCGATTTTTTTATATCGATTGCATTAATATTTTTTTCCGATAATCGATAATTTTGAACGATTATCAACAATTCGATTGTTCTCCAAATTAACGTTTAAAATATATTAAAAAAAAAAAAAATTTGCAAAATTTTGTAATAAAATAATAAAAGGCTAAGTCAGTACTGAATATTTTTCTTTAAAAATATCTGAGAAAGATAATCTACATAACCATATATATATATATTTATTATATATATATATATTATATATATATGTATTATAATATATATATAATAATAAATAATATATATAGGCAAATTTATTGTGACCAGTGGAAAATTTTACGAGTACGTTGAAACAAGCTGCGTGAGTCGGTATTAGATTGACTCGTGCCGATTTCGTGAGGCGATTGAGTCATATATATATATTATATATATATAATATTATATATTTATTATTATATATATATTATATATATATATAAATATTATATATAATATATATAATATATATATATATATCAGCGGCCCATAGGGGGCTCGAGCGACAGGGAACGATGGGGGGACGTTTTCATACCCCGTAATAGGGGAGGGGCGAAGGAACCCCGCGACACCCAAATAAAAAGAGCGGGGGTTCTGGAGACCCTCCCCGGAGGGGGGGAAATAGTCCTACCCTTTCGTTCCCCGGAAGGCCGAGAGACCACGACTCCTGCTATCGGGGCGGTATACCCTTGGGGTACACATTAGTTTTAAAAAAAAATAAAAAAAATCTATAGATCTGTATTGGGCTCAGTTTTTTAATAAAACCGATCCATCAGTAAACACTTCAAGATTTCCAACAGTTAAAAGAGTAGTAAAAGCTTCACTGTCGCTGTCAAATGGTAATGCAGATGTTGAAAGAGCATTTTCCACATCAGGCAGAACTCTTACAAGTACCAAGTCATCTATGTCAGAGAGAACTTTAAATGCTTTAATTACTGTTAAAAGTGCTCTTAAAAGTGCTCTTAAAATGTATATTTCTCGAACTCCAGAGCTCCTTTCCATGGGACATTTAGCATATAAACAATACATTGCTTACTTGGATAGAGAAAGAAAAAAGACTCGAAGATGAAGCTGCAAAGGCTGAAAAAGACAAAAATTGCTAAAGAGGAAAACAAAAAACTTGACCAAAAAAGGAAAAAATATTCTGATGATGAACAAAGGCTGAAGAAACTACGAAAAGAAGAGGCAGAGCATAGTGGAAGTGCAGGCAAACTGTTATTGGAAGCTAATGAAAGATTGAAGAGAACTTAAAGAAAAAGAGATTTAGTGAAGCAAGCTTGATGCTGGAAGGTGTCATAATGTTTCAGAAAGGGCATTGAAAAAGACGTAGTGTGGAAAATTTAACCACGCCCGCTCTTGCTGTTGAAAAACCGAAAAAAGGTCCTCATTGCAACTTTTTTCCCAAAAAAAGTTTATTATCTTAATTTTATAAATTATTACTGTTGTTTTCTTCTGTAACAAATATACGTAAGTGTATTTTCAAGTATATATTTTCATTTTCTTTACATTATGACTTTCTAAAACTAACATTTCATTATTATATACTTTCATCTTCAGTTATTTATATTTAAAACCTACTTCATAGTTCTTAGCATCTCAAAATATTAAGTAAATAGCATGTTGTTATAGTAAATAAGTTAGGTCCCATTGAATTTTAGTAATGGAAATTGTAAATTCTTTTCGCGTTTTTCTCAGAAATATGTAATTTTGTCAGGATTAAATCTTTTTTTTTTTTTCCACTTTTTCCTCCAAATTTTATTTTTTTTGCAATTTTCTTAAATTTTTATTCACTTTTTTTGAAAAAAAACTGCTACAAAGCCTAATATATATATATAGTATATATATATATATATATATATATATAAATATATATTATATATAATAATATTATTATATATATATATATATATATATATATATATATTATATTAGGGGTGTACCAACTGAAATTTTCAGTTCGACCAGAACCGTAATTAGCAGTTCCAAAAAACAATCCGGCGGACCCCGAGCATCTCATATAGACTTTAACTATATAAAGAAATGTAAAAAAAATATTTTTTATAACTTTCAACATAAAATCTTATATTTAGTACAACGCCACTTCATGAACATATGGAAAATCATCATTGAAGAGAATATCTGGAAGTCCAAAATTTTAATAGTAAAAGGGAGAGTCCTTTATTTCTAGAACAGGGGAAAGTTAAAAAAGAGTAATAGATCCAATGCCGTGAATAAGTGGAAGTTTTGAGGAGGTTTCTCCCCAAAAAACATTGGCATATCAATGCCCCAAATCATAGAAATTATGAATTTTATCGCAATGAGTAACACCATTCACAGTCACAGAAGAGAAAGGATTCATAGAACTTATTGCCCATCTTCAACCAAAATATCTTATTCCTAATAGAAAATATTTTGTAGAGAAAATGTTACCAACTTCATACAGGAAATTGAGATCAGCAGTATTCGAGAAGTTATCTAAGGCTGATCAGATTTCATTTACTACAGATATATAGAGAGCTAAATAATTCAAACGACTCATTTATTTCTTTAACTGAACTCTGGCTTACCAGCGAGTTTGAAAAAATGGACTGTGTACTCCATTGAAAGTATTTCCCAGGTTCTCATTCTGGAATTAAAATCATTATGAGTTTTGAAATTACGATGAATAATTGGGAAATTCCTCCTAACATAATCCATTTGATCCTTCGAGATGGAGCATATAACATGAAACTTGGAACTGATTTAGCAGGATACACAAGTTTTTCTTGTTTTATTCATAAACTTCAATTTATTAAAGATGCCTTATTTTCTCAAAGAACAGTGTGATTTAATTAAGAAATGTAGGAATATTTGTACACATTTCTATCATTCCAGTTTTTGAGCTGTAATTAACTTAAAAGAATACAAAGAGACTTGGATCCACATCCTGCAAGCCCACTTACGCCAATTCAAGATGTTAATACAAGGTGGAATATCACATATTTGATTCTAGAAAGAATTGAATGTTTGAAAAGACCTCTGCAAGTTTATATTATAGAACAATCAATCATTTAAGCTTTGACTGCTAATAATGGCAAATACTTTGAAAAAATTCCAAGTTTTGCAACCATTTCTCTTGGTTACGGAAACTATAAGGCAAAATCAATTATATCATCAATTATTCTACATATTTGAGCTCTCCAGCCTATCTCTCAAACTCTGAGGATGACAGAAGAGAATAAAGAAGAGGCTGAAGAAGGAATTAGAGTTTAGATTTATGAATAAAAGGAAGAGAAAGAATCAATATGAATACAAGAAAATTGTTTTAAATACTGTAGTAGAGCCACATGATACTAACTGACTTTATTTTCTAATGAAATAAGAGAATTGATAGGAAATGGATTCTTGAAGAAATATGCAAATAATTGAAGTTAGAAAGTGATAATAGTAGTAGCAGTACAGAAGAAGGTTCAGGCGATGAGTCATTTTCAGAAACTAGCATAATCTACAATAAACTTAGATTTGCCAAGTACCTCAAAATCATCAAGAGCATTAAGAAAAATTACTGTAAAGTTACTAAGTTTTTATAATTTGAAGAAAGTGAAAGTGACAGAGAGTCAGTTAGTGTAAAAAGAAAAAAAGAAAAATCAGTGGCTCTTTCAAAAGGTGAAATTCTTAAAGAGATTGAATTTTTTTTTTCCAGAAAAATCAATTTCTAATCTGGGAAAAGAAGAATTCCTTAATTGGTGGAAAGTGAACAAAGCTAAATTCCCAAATATAGCAGTACTAGCCCAAACATTACTCTCCTTTCCAGTCTCTTCCATATATTCAGAGAAATTATTTACATTTTCAAAAGCAGGAAATAATATTTGAGGAAAAACGTTTCAAAAAATATTTTTTTAATACTGATGAACAGTTTTTCTTTTACTTCACTACAATTCAGCAATATTTTCAAGTGTTTAAGGAAAGTAATTCGGTTCCGGCCAGAATTTTTCATTCCGGCCGGAACCGGAAAAAAATGTCAAATTCCGGCCGGACCGGAATTCTGGTACACCTCTAATATATTATATATATAATATATATATATATATATATATATATATATATATATATATATATATATAATATATATATATATATTTTTTTTTTTTTTTTACTAAATATCCTAGGATAAATGCACATCAGGGTGGTGTATATGCATGGCAGAGCGCTCGCTTCTAATGTGCTCTGCATGTGGGCATTGCCCCAAAAAAACACAAATAGAAGCAATGCAGTCGCCATGCATGTATGCCAGCTGCTGAGCATTTTAACCCTGGGTATTTGATTAGATTGCAAAAAAAAAATTAGATATATACAGTAATTATTAAAAACTTTAAAGTAAAATTTATGCAAATGTATCAATTCAAATTTTTTTAATTTTTTTTTTTTTTTATAAATTTTTTAAATACATTTAAGTTAATATATATATATATACATAATTATAAACGAATAGAGCCTATTTCATTTTTTAAAAATATTTTGTAAATTGAGCCGAAGCCAATGTCACTCTTACCTGTTCGAACAAACTACTGTATAGTTAAGTTATATACATGGGTGGTCAGTGTTTAAAGCTGACATCATGTAACTCAAGAACGGCAGCACCTACAGTAAAATAAATTATATATTTTGAATCCGGAAAATTTTAAGTTTTTAATTTTTTTGTATTTGGAAATATTTTAAAATAATTTTCTTCATTTAGGGGGCTCGAGCCGATAGGGGACAAGGACGAAGTCCCCCCCCATCGTCCACCAGGAGGTCAAGAGACCCCGACTCTGCATCTTTGCAGTTTACCTTATGGTATTCTTTTAGTTAAAAAAAGAATAATTTTACTTCCCTTTACACTTTGGTATTACTTTTAACTAAAGGAATACCATAGGGTAAACTGCAAAGATGGCAGGGGTTGGGGGGGGGGGGGTTCTAGCATCCCGGTGGACAATGGAGGGGAGACTTCCTCCCCCTCTTGTCCCTGTTGGCTCGAGCCCCTAAATGAGGAAACAAGTGGAGTCTTAAGGAAATTTCTCCCCCAAAAAAGATTTGGCATATCAATGACCCCAAATATAATGTTTCGGAAGAAAATAAATGATTTTATTTCAATGAGTAACTAGCCATTCACAATCACTGAAGACCAGTTATTCATAAAACTTATTGCCCATCTTCAACCAAATTTGTAGAGAAGATGTTACTAACTCATACAATAAATTGAGATCAGCAGTATTCAAGGTTATTTAAGGCCCATCAGGTATCATTTACTACAGATATATGGACAGCTATATATTCAAACGAGTCATTTATTTCTTTGACTGCTCATTGGCTTACCAGCGAGTTTGGAAAAATGGACTGTGCACTCCATTGCAATATATATATATATATATATATATTATCCTATATTTTGAGGTATTTGAATAAACTTTATTTAAAAAATACTGTAGGTATGTAATAGAATATTAACATTAAGAACATTAGAAAGAGACGGTAAGAAACCACATGGACCTATCGAGACTGTCCCAGTCTAGCTTATAGAACCAATCACCAAACATGGTAATGAAATTGACCAATGAATGGTGTATTGGCGCGAGTTTGTGGACCAAGAAAATGATTTGTGTGAACACAAGCTGGTCAATCAGTGCCTGGACCCAAAGAACAAAACCAATAAGATGCTAGGTACAACAAATCGCAATATTTACAAGAGCAAGGA
Organism: Trachelipus rathkii; assembly: GCA_015478945.1. Lineage (NCBI taxonomy): Eukaryota > Metazoa > Arthropoda > Malacostraca > Isopoda > Trachelipodidae > Trachelipus > Trachelipus rathkii. The sequence continues at coordinate 30,521 of JABUQX010008808.1, forward strand.
AATTTAGTAAACTGCACAACTGCCATGTTAGGCCAGTATTAGAGTACTGTGCACGAACCCAGCCCCTCCTTCAAGGAAAGACATTAGAATATTAGAAATAAAAAGATGGTAAGAAGCCACATGGACCTATCGTGACTGTCCCAGTCAAGCCAATAGAACCAATCACCAAACATGTTCATGCAAATCCACAAAGCACCCTAGGGCTTGTCAATAACTTACATAGTATACACAGTCTAATAAAGCATGCTCATTCAAATGAGCATGTGTATAAATGCTACACAAGGCTACTATATTTTGTTAAAAGAGGAGCTATGGGTTATGTAAATTAAATCCCTTCCAACAAATTTTTTCACAAGTAGATTAGTAATTTGGGTTCTGGCCGAAACTTAAACCGGAAAAAAAATTTGAATTCCAGTACACCTCTAGTTTACATTCCCACCTACACTAAAAATACGCTCGATCTCGACTGATGAGGGAGGGGTTGATAAATATTTGCTTGCAAGCACTAATAATAATGGAAACCTTGGCCCATTTTCATGCCACCACTTGAAATTTAAGGATTCTCTTCTGTAGGCAGCATCTGAAACAGGGTGTATACCAACAGGGAAAACAGGGAAAACACAGGGAAAATGAAAAGTGTGCAGGGAAAACAGGGAAAACACAGGGAAAATAAAATTATCAAATTTATATCAGGCATCATTTTTGCTTAACCCCTAAAGAAGTATAGTGAAGCACATATTGACTTCGAAATTCTCTTAAAAAGGGAGATCTTAAGAAGCTCAATTGGCTCAAAGGATGTTAAAAAGGTGTTTTGTCTCTGAAGGAGGAGGAAAGTAAAGAGCACAAGAATATCATTCATGATTCTCCTCATCCTAGTACTTAGAATTTAAATTGTTGATAAGTTCCAATATGGAGTAAAATTAAGTAAAAAATTTATATATCAACTTTTTCTTAGCCTAAAGAACTTTATCTTCTTGAGTTATTGATCTTAATATATATATTATTTTTATAAAATTTATTCATCTGCAGTATCAGCGCATTTAACTAATTTCTCTTTTTTTTTATTTTAAAGAATTGAATTGTCCTCTTAAATATTCCATCACAAAGGCATTAAGTTGTTTGTCACCGAAGGTAATGCTTTCTAATAACTCTGAAAGAATTAATATGTTGAAAAATTCATTGATATCAAGCGAATTGATGGTTCGACGGCTGATATAATCAAAGAGGATTATGAACTTTTGATATCTAATTCCTATGTCCCTTGGACTTCTGAAAAATTTTTTGATGAGAGGAAGATAGAACTCGGATCAACTTTTTCATTGAATTTTAAAAAAAAACTTGTAAAACGTTCCAAAAAAGAAAAAAAAAACTTTGTAACACTGATTCTTTCATCATTTCATGGGAATGCTTCTGTAAAGAGAGGTTTCTCGACAAACAAACATTGTCTACAAGAAAATTTGCATGAAGAGTTATTGCTGAAGAAATGAAAAATACTGGAGGGGTTGATTATTGTATTACAAATGAGATGATGTCATACTGCCGCAACGCTTCTTCAGAGTATAAGACATACTTAAAAGAAAACTATGTGCCAAAGAAGCAGAAACTCTGGAAGGTGCAAAAAAAAAAAAGGAAATTAGCAGCTGAGATTAAAGAGGCTGAAGAAGTTAAGAGAAATATTGTCAGAGACTAAAAAATAACTTCATATTTTAGAAGAGAAAATAGCTTTTCTTAAACAGTTATAAACACTTTTTTTTTTTTTTTAAGATTAATGTACTTATTTAGTATGTTTAGTTTAGAATTAAATAATTTTGTTATTTGTTTTAGAGAAAAGGAAAAATATTTTTATTTTATTTTAGAGAAGAGAAATGTGCAAATGTTTTTATATATTTGTGTACCTTTGTTTTTGTAATTTTTATTTTGAATAAAGTAAAAGAAAAGGGAAAAAATGAAAGAAAAAGCAGGGACCTGGTAAACATATTTGGCAGATATTTAGAAAATTAATTGGTTGTGTTCATAACTTTGGCTATATAAATAATTTGGGAAGTTTAAAAAATTTTCAATGCAAATATAAATTTCACTTGTAAAATGTCAAATTGTATGAGGTCATTTAAATTTGTGAAGATGGCCAAGAAAATTTGTTTTACTGGGATGCTTAGAGGTGGGCTTCTGGGAGGGTTTTTTCTTTTTTTCATCTTATCCTATTGATCAACAAAGACAAAATGATGTTTTTTTTATCAATTTATTTTAGTCCAGGGAAAATTTTGGAAGAACAGGGAAAAAACAGGGAAAACACAGGGAATTTGAAAATTTCAACTTGGTATACACCTTGTGAATGTTTCGTAGAGCCTCATCTCCTCTTTCACAGATTGCAAATTTGAATTATCTTTGCTCCTTGATGACTCTCTTCAGTTTTATCTATGAGGTTTCTTGGTGTTATTCCTTTGAAGGTGAATGAGATGTCAATGCAATTTCGGCCAAATGAACTTATAAGTTTAACATATCCCAATCCTCTTCATCTTCAGTAGGTTTATTTGCTGAAAAGCCACCATCGTCACTATCAGTGCTGTTGCCAGGTTGATAAGACTACTTCCACTTCTGTGAATCTTTTTTTTTTGTCATGCGAGCAAGCTCCTCAGTTATGCTATTTAAATGCATTCTAAAAGTGATTCACTGTCGGAGATGCCAATCTTGTGGGGTTTTAGCTAGTTTAAGGAACTCATTAGAACCTTTTAAATATCAAAACTAGAATTCATGAGTGTAGTAGGAAAGTGTGAATTGCAGGAAGGTGGCTGGTGCAATTAAATCCTTGGTGGATGGAAAAAGACTAAGTCTTGAGTGCTCTAGGGTCTTCCATGAGAGCATGTTGTTACCTGTGTTTATGTATGGTAGTGAAACTATGGTCTGGAATAAGAGGTATAGATCTAAAGTATGTGTTCAGATGGATAATCTTATGGGTGTGTTAGGTGTGAGAAGAATTGATGAAATGAGGAATGATGTGTTAGGGAGTTGTTTTGGTGTGAGAAAGGATAAATGTGAGAAATGAAAGTCACATTTGAGATGGTTTGGGTCATTGTGAAAAGAATGGATGTAGTCAGTTTGGTTAAGCGAATAATTAGTGGTGAGTGGCTGCGAATTGACTGGCAAGGGAGACTGAAGAAAAAGTGACATGAGCGGTAAAGGTATGCCTTGCACAGGCGGAAGAAAAGTTGAATGGAGGGTCTGTGAGGGGGTATGGTTTGGCCCACTTGGGAAGGAATGAACCCTACATCTGACAAGGTGCCAGTTGTGGGTCTGTTGCATTCCATGAAACCAGGGCTGTGGAGTCGAAAAATAACTCTCGCTAAATCAATTTGGATTTTCGACTCCGACTTTCACTCAACAAAAATTTTCGACTCCAGCAGTCAAATTCAAAATTTTGACTGACTCAGCTTAGTGCTTACAGTTACAGTAAAACATTTTTTGTTTCAACTATTTTCTTTTTTTTGCTTGCTTTTGAGAATAAAAAAATAATAACTTTTACAATTGAATCTAATCTCCAAATGTTATACAGAAAGGGGAAGATTCATATTCAGTTTATGCTAAGCCCAATTTTTCGCCCTCCCCTAAAATGGATCATAAATTCGGAATTTTCAGCCGATTTGACCCTAATAACCCAAACTGGGAGGCATTTTTTTTTGGCCTTCTAAACTTCGTCTTATCTCAATTTTCATTTTCAAACATTCAAATTTTTGGAAAAAGTGAAAAATTGAAATATTTTTTTTCTACTGGTTGATTCAATATCAAATTTTTCAGGGTTGTAAACTGTATTAGATTCGATTTCGATAATAGATAAACTTTTTTTTTTTTTTTAAATTTGTTCCAGAACAAATCCAAAACTAATGCATATTAAAGTAAAAATTGTGCATCTCTCCCGACTATATATGCCCTGAAAATTTCATCCACTCCGCACGAACAGAAAAAAAAAATTATAGCAATTTTTCATTTTAAAAAAAAAAAAGTGTTTTGAAATTGGATAATGCTGAGCACAAACTCAAAAAATTTAAAAAGTACTTCATCATATTGTAGGTAATGAACCCAATTTATGCATATTTCAAGTTTGAAAGAGTCCATTTCAAAAAATTCTGGAAGTTGATAGGACAAATGGTCAAAACAGGGTTTGAGAAATTGAAAATTCTAAAAGAATGACTACAGACACAGAAAACACACTAAAACAAAGTTTTAGAGGACAAAAAAAGCTACAGTTTGGTTTTATAGGGTCAAAATCTGCTGAAAATTCCAAATTTTATATCAAATTTTTTTTTTTTGGGGGGGGGGGGCCGGGGGGGAGATAGTGTGAACGGAATCTTGATTATTTAAATTTTAAAAGTTCTGGTGAAGACATAGATGCAGATGACAAAACAATACGAGTATTATTCAGTTTCGGAAACAAATTTATAACGTAATTATAATGCAAATTATTTTTTATTATAAAACAGAGTGT
>JABUQX010008808.1:37500-38676 GCA_015478945.1 Trachelipus rathkii
GTCGGATGGTCCGTCATTGTTCACCCAGGGTGAACTGAATGATGTATGAGAGTTGTATTTGCTGAAGTTGTCCTGAGCTGTTTCCTTCGAGGTGGCATGAAAAATGACTACTGGACCATGGCACAAGAGTAACATTTAATCGTTACAGAGAAGCAGAGCTGCGGAGGCTCTTCCAAGTCAGATGTAACCTTGTGTATTGCAGTGAAGGTTGCAGGCCTACTACTCGTATGGGACTCAAAGCATACGATGCAGGTGAGTGGCGATGTTTATTGACACTTCCAAGAGCAGTTTAAAGTGTGTGTTGTTACACAACGGAAAGGTATGCTTTCGGGTTCCAAGACAGTTTGGAGAGGCTACAATATCAGGTACATGGATGGTAAATTGACCTCAAAATGGTAAACATTTTGCTCAGTCAGCAAGCAGGTTTCACCAAATATCCCTGCTTCTGTGCTATTGGGACAGCCGGTCGGCAAAGGATCACTGGACTAAGAGAATGGCCACCAGGGAACCTTGACGCCAGGTGACCAGGAACATAGTACGTGAACCACTTGTAATCAGAGAGAATAATTATCTTACCGTCTACTACAAACCATAAAACTTTGTTTGATAAAACAATTTGTGAAGGCCCTGGACCATGATGGTGAATGCTTCCGCTATAGGCCCAATATGCTCAACGTTTCCTGGTCTGAGTGACGAGAAAAAAAAAGCTGGGATATTTGATGGCCCCCAAATACGGACACTCCTCCCGTGATACTGCCTTTGCTACAACAATGGACTGTGTTAGAGGCAAGAGCGTGGAATGCTTTTTTAGATGTAGCTCAGAATTTTCTGGGGAACAGGAAAGCCGAGAACCACTAACAATGTACAGGAAACTGCTAGACATTTTTCATTCTCATGGATGTAGAATGAGTATAAAGTTGGACTACTTACATTCTCACCTATCTCTCACCTAAGAAAATTTCCGAATAACCTAGGCGATGTTAGTGATGAGCAGGGTGAACGCTTCCATCAAGATCTAAAGTTCATGGAAGGACTTTACCAGGGCAAGGGGATATCAATATAATGGCCGACTATTGTTGAGCTTGATGAGGGATATTCCAGACGCTTTGCAAAGTAGATCGTCTACGAAAGAGAAAGTTACTACCATCGTAGGTATGCTTACATTAACTAAACCCA
>JABUQX010008810.1:0-2500 GCA_015478945.1 Trachelipus rathkii
AGTGACCTACAATGTTACATGTGTTGTAAATCCGTCTACTGAAACATCTCTATGAGTAAAGATTTTTTATGTTTAATTAATATTTCTTCTAATTACTAGTTACTTTATTAAAGCGCTAAAAACAAAGATAGCTTAAGAATTTTTAAGAGTAAAACTTGAATAGCAGGCCTAGTATACTCCAGGCTATTTCACGCCATTTCAGCCAAAGATATAAAATTGGCAAAACAATTTAATGTTCGTATTCCAGACAAACAGTTAATTTTTTTAAAAAAAATTTAATATTACTCGCATTATTAACGTTTGTATGGATTTTGGGATAATTTTAAATCTAATCTTTAATTTTAAGGTCAGGATAATAGGCCTTGTGAGCCTATTTCTATTGGACCTACCATAGTTTCTTTTTGAGCGTTTCTGACCTTCAAACTCTACTTGTTGACTCCTCACTATCTCTTTCAATTTCACCCGAAGGTAGTTGTGCCAATGTCTTGCAATGTTGTTTGTTTCATGTCTTTGATTTGTAGTTTTCCGAATATTCTATCTAATGACTCAAGCTAACCTGTCATCTACCATTAATTTCATCTGTTCTCATATTGTCTCCTAACTCAAAGTGATTATTCTAATTCTCGACTTACTTAGGTCGCTCCAAATTAGAACACATTCTCTCTTTCACATTTCTTATGAAATCATCATTATTGTGATTTCAACTGTTCACACCTCGGCCAATTTCTTTCCTCTTAATTCAAGATAGCATCGTGAACTTGCTACCACTTTTTAATCCAGAATGCACAAGGGCATTTAGTGCAGCTCCCCTACCCGTATCTCTGATCATCTTTGAGATGAATCCAACATCTAGACCTTTTCCTATTCTTTCCTTCTCTTTTATTCTGTTTAAACTCTATCGATCTCTGGGTTATTTCGGTCACTTTTTTATATCTTTTTTCTGTTCTTTCTTCTCAACTCTTCTGCAGGAAAGGAGCCCCGCCTACGTCGAAGAAACGTTTTTGGCACTTTGATGCTGCAAATAGTACGAACCGAAAGTCCAACGACTTTGAGTCGTACTTCTTTGTTTCCATGGATGACTACAGCTTCCATGGAAAGGGTTCCTGGAAGTGTGGAAGGCACGAGCTATTCTGGCAATGGAGGTATGCGCCCAATTGAATCTTTATCTTCACTAAACCTAGAAAACCTATGTTTAACTCTGCTTGTTTCTTGTGCTATTAGCCACATTGAACCACAACCTTCATGATTTGTTGCCATCAATCAATTCCAAAACTCTATACTAATTATATTTTATTTCGTAATCGTGCAAAATTTAATCTCTGTGATACCTTTTATTCTCTTTTCACCGTAGAAAACTACAATAATCTTACTTTGCTCCTCTCTCACGTCCTTTCCTGACATTATTCTCAAAAAATGTTCTCTAGATTTGTTCTTCCTCTTTCCCTCTTTAGTATCGACAGCACAACTGTCGTTTAACCTTCCACTAAAGGCTGAACTCTTTGTCAAACGTTTGCTTCTATTAAAGCCTAAGAACAATTCCAGTGCTATTAGCTTTCTTTCTCCATGCTCCTCCAACATATTTAACGATAATTTGTAATTTCTTTTAAGATGTTTTTCTACTTATATATATATATTATATATATATATATATATATATATATATATATATATATATATATATATATATAGTATATATATATATATTCGGTTCACACAGATATATATATAATATAATATATATATATATATAATATATATATATATATACAGGGGTGTCTCACCGAAGTATGTTACAGCGGTGTATCACCGTACGGGATGTTTAAGTATGAAAATGTGTAAGGATATAAGTTCGATTATTTAATTCATTAAGGAGGATGGGATATGTTACGTTGGTGTCTGTGCACGCTCAATATAAAAACCACGCACAAACATACGAATGTCGAATGGGATGTTATATTTTTTATGGCTTCTGTGAATATGCACATAAAAATGAGGTGTGGGGTCTTCCTTTCGACATTTTTTGATACGGTTCGTTTCCCCGCAATGTACCCATAAACAACTAGACGCCCTGCATGACATATCGTTTTTGCGTTAATAAATAAGTTTACTGTACGATTGTAAACGCCTGCCATGTTACAAACAATAGTTTTTAAACGTGAATGTGAAAAGGTTGAAGAAAACAATGGTAATCAAGACAGTTCATAATATCGATACATGTAATGTAATAACGTTGTTATAGGATCATAACCAAATTCACCTATATCATATCATCAGCATGCAAGAAGGAAAAAGCAACGCATGTTGTTTTTAAACTGTACATCAAGCAATTTACAATGTTTTGTTCGAAGACGCTCCATCCACAGCGAATACATACGCTGCAGTCTTCTGGCACCAAGGTTCATTGGCATGCAATGACAGTGATGGTGGGTTGATTCCCTACATGCGTTGGTTATACGACGGCGAAGATCTCAGGCGAGGTTACTGGGTCATTAAACCAGCG
>JABUQX010008810.1:7500-10000 GCA_015478945.1 Trachelipus rathkii
CATATCAGTTCCCAACTAAGAGCTACACACAGATGCATCCTCCTAGTTCGCCGAACATTTCGAATGATGAGAACCGCACCCAGGCCCAGCACCTCGAAGAGTCAAGATGATATGGGTCCAGATTTCGGAGATAGCGTTTCAGTAGAGAAAGATACGAAATGACATTGGTAGATACGTTGGACATTCATCTATGATTCGACTGAGAAAAAGAAACAGTTACTGGAAGAGTGTTGGTATTCCACATAAGAACTATATTTTTTTTGGAAGATGCTACCACGTAAAGAAGGGAAATTCAATTATGAATGGTTGAAGACATATTCACCTTGGCTGACATATCCCAGGCGCCTAAAGGGAGGGCATTTGAAGTTTTGTTATTTTATTTTCCACCAAATAAAGTTCGGTCACAGGATCTAGGCTCTTTAATAATATAGACCTTTCACTAATATAAAAGATGTTTCAATCGCGGTTTGCAAGGAACTATCAACACAGAGTGGCATAAAACTGCTTGTTGAAAGCTGCAAGATGTTCATACGGAACGTGCGGTAGTCCATCCAAATTAACAATGGCATTCTAGAGAAATCATAGAATGAAAATAAAAAATACAATCCTAATTCATTCCATGTGCTGACATTTTTCTGTACGCGGATTTACCGCTTCGGGTAAGAATCAGAATGAGGATTGGTTTCAAGATTTGTGGTCGCTTCGCGAATAGACTGCCGGAGAATCAGTCATAGAACTATTTTGAAAAGGGAAGAAAAATGCCACATACAATCAATTTCAGATTCAGATATCCATTTCTTCTCTGCTCTGTGGGGTACTACTTATATAGGAAAGCATCCGTTATTAAGGTAAAAGGAAGCGTGCGCGTAATAGCTAACTAAGCAGTATGAACCTGCTGTATTTCCTGAAAATGGAAAAATTTCCATAGGGTTGCGCTATTTCGACAAAAGAGTCCGATGAGGTCAAAGAATTTATTGGCTTTGTAGAACTGAAAGCGCTTGACGCAAAAACCATTGCGAAAGCCATTGACGATTTTGTCACGACCGAAGAACTGGATCCCGAGAATTGCGTGGGCTTGGGTTTCGATGGCTGTTCTACGATGTCTGGCAAAGAAGGAGTTAACCAAGCAATATTGCGGAAAAAGTATAAAAAAAACATTGTTCTTTCATTGCTTTTCACACAAACAAAATCTAGAAGTAAATGATTTGAACACAATACCAGAAATCCGCAATACTGTGGAAACTTATAAAGACATTATTAAGTTTTTTCGCGAGTCGGTCTTGAAAAGAAATAGATGCCAAACATTCAAGCCTATGCGAGATCCAGATGGTCTGAACACCAAGTGCATCAGAGTGTTTAGGGAGCACTTTGTACGAATGATGCAAGCATTAGGAATAGTGTTGGGAAAAAAACGTTTTTTTTCAAATCATGTTTTTTTCAGGAAAAAAACATGTTTTTTCATGTTTTTTTCGTTTTTTTCAGTTTTTTTCGTTTTTTTCATTAAATGTATTTTTAAAAATATAAAGAGGCTAATATGATATTTCACTTGAGTATTTTCATTTTTTCAAATATGGGGAATACCCTGAAATTATAACCAAATATTTCCATTTTGGAGTTTAATGAAATAGCAGAACTACCTTTCTCTTATATTTTATCAATTGTTCTCGTTACAATTTATAGTAGGTTGTAGCCTGCAGACTGCTGTTTGTAGGCTTCTACTTGCTAATTTTACTATGTATATGGAACACGAAAATGCATATAATAACAATATTTATAATTTACTTTTAAGCATATTATGTATATTATATTATATGATAGTCTCCAATGACAATCAAACAATGACTTTAAGGGATTGCAAATGTAATAATAAAATATATTGAAATTAAAATTATACCAAGATTGTAAAATGAAGGAGGATGAGTGAATGACAAAATTAAATATTGGCTTTGGGAATATCAACTTTTGATTCACTAATCACTAGTCCCACTCCCAGACCACCAGTCCCACTACTAAGTAACTGCTAACTGTGTTGTGACAATACTCGTCAGCTCATTATCACTGGGCTATCACGTGAACTCGCCACCCACATCCTAATTTTGAATATTGACCTGGATAGTCTCATATCTCAGAGTCGTATGAAGTAATTCGTGTGAGATATGACTAGTGGGCAAGGAGCAGGGGCAAGTACCAGGACTGCTTTAAGCTTAACTGCCTTAAGCATAAATCTCTCTTCAGTTGGCAAATTCAGAATTCTATTCAGATTATGAGCAATATATTCCTAGTTTGTGCAATGTCCTACACAACAAACTAGTTACATTTCAATGCGAGGCCTTTGCTACTTCATTTCTCAGAAGTACGAGTCACAACGCACTTTTTGTGATGTGACATTTGCCTTTAAAATTCTGGATTAATAATTAGATAAAAATGTTACTGAATGCTGAAACAGAGTAAGAAGAAAACATTATTGAAGCCACAAACAAAATATTGTGAGTTATTCTAA
>JABUQX010008810.1:15000-17500 GCA_015478945.1 Trachelipus rathkii
TTAATAATAATAAATAATAATAATAATAATAATAATAATAATAATAATAATAATAATAATAATAATAATAATAATAATAATAATAATAATAATAATAATAATAATAATAATAATAATAATAATAATAATAATAATAATAATAATAATAATAATAATAATAACAATAATAACAATAATAATAATAATAATAATAATAATAATAATAATAATAATAATAATAATAATAATAATAATATCTGAAATAATAATTATCTTAATAATTATAATATATGATTATATTATTATTATTATTAATGTGTGTATTAATAATTATTATTATTATTATTATTATTATTATTATTATTATTATTGTTATTATAGAAGCTCGTACAGTACTTGAATTGGGAAGTGGCTTACCTCTCTCGAACTGCTACTTCTAACTAAATATTATAAAGGAATAAATTTGTCCATACCATTTATCTGTACTGTAAAAATACACTTTTAAATTATTATAATTAACCTGTTAATTTTTTTTTTTTTTTTTTTACAAATACGTCGGTTTTCAATAACATTGTTTTTGCTTGGTTCAGAATTTTTTAAAATGATTATGACGTGATTATTTCATAAAGGGAACAAAACTTATTTCATCAGCCAAAAATGAAAGAAAGATAGTACAATATTTTTGTGCTATATATGTTGTGAAAATGCCATAGCGAGAAGAATACGTGTGGGAGTAAAATGCCAGAAAGAAATTACTGGAAGATTTGGAGTCTTGTAAGGATGTAGTTCTACAAAAAATAAGATTAGATAAAGAAATTCTTTATCTTCTTCACTGTTATATAAGAAATACATCCTGTAATATGAAAAGAAGAAAGAAAATTCAGCTGATCAAATTTCAGCTAATGAAGGTGATTTTATTCAACATTTGAAAAAAAAGACTGCACAACACAGACACGTGAAGGTGAATTGTGAATTACTCGTATTTATGGAGATATACAGTGCAAGAGTGATTTAAGGCTGTAACGCAATTGTGAAAAGGGAAGAACTGAGAAATCCTTTTTAGTAAGATTTTACAAGTTCTATAAAAGATGCCTTTATGCTTAAGCGAAGAGTACAAATTTGCTTTCCTATGTTGGTGGCACCCGTGTTACCACATATTGTACTTGTTTTATCAACTGAATTGGAATTTACATATCTCTTGCACATAAAAATAAGGGATATTTATCTTAATTAAGATAAATAGGCAGCGTGCAACTTGCGACCGGGTCCTAACTTTAGTGTAAGGAGCAGATGATATTTTTATAATTTATCATAATTTCGTAGCTTGGCTACGTTCAGCCTACGGCTATGCCAATCAAAGCAACTGGAGCTAATAAATGTGAAGCAGCAACAAATCTTCAATTCTCATAGTAGTTTTAAACGCGCTTAGATTATTTCATTAATTTTTTTTCTTTTTAATATTTCTATAAATTTACATGCATAAAATTAATATATAATATACTTTTATTTTGTTCTAGTTTCATTTACTTTGTGTTCATTGGTTAGTGGTCTCTGACGTCATGAAATATGATGACGTTTTTCCTTGAAAACTGTCTTCGATAAGTAAATCCCGAATAAAGGAAAGGGTGGTTTATAAATACCAAATTTTTTTAAGATTCTTATGCAGTGGAGGAATACTTATCTGAGGCTACCTTTACGGAAAGTCAAGAAGTTTTTCAAAGTTGATTCATAAATACGGGCCTAAGAATCAAAGGAGGGAATACCATTAGAACAGTTCACCTTATTAGAAGAAATTACAGTGTTAGGAAAAAATGAGTTGGAGGGGGATGAAGAAGAAGAAGAAGAAGAAGGAATGTCACTGGAATCGTCTAAGATGGAATCAGATAACAATGTTTGAGCGAAGAATTCTGCTTTAGCCCAAGGCAAAAGGGCAATTGTGCCGTAGGAAGATACTAGAAGAGGGGAAGAGGAAGAAGCAAAGTTGGAGCTGAGATTTTTTGCAAAATGTCAGAAAAGACGTGAGGAAGAGGAACCAGAAAACTTATTGCATTTTCTACCGATAAAATTGATTTTAATATCACGGAGAATATATTTTGCACGATTCCGGGATGAACTATAAGTTGTACGAGTTTCTGGAGTTTGAAATCGATGATAATACCTTATGGCAGCGTCCCTGTGGTGAATTGCACAAGATCAAGCAGAGTTAAACCAAAATTTGCTAGTCTAAGTAGGAGGGAAAAAGCATGGAATGTACGGCTCCATGCCAGAGAGAATCATCTCTCCGAGGGATCCCTCCCACCGAAGAAATAATAATTCCAAGAGAAAACAAAGAAGTACTACCGTAAGTCCGACAGGTTGCGGAACCAAAATGCCAGAAACGTTTCCTAGCGGTAGGCGGGGGTCTTTCATGCGGAATACTTGAAGAGATGGAACAGGACACAGAGATAAGATGGTGACCGGAGACACTCAGAGACGGAACGAGTTTAATTAACAATATAAAAAAAAGAATTATAAGTTAAGA
>JABUQX010008810.1:22500-32500 GCA_015478945.1 Trachelipus rathkii
TATATCACCTCCCGAGAGAAAACCCAATGGATGAGCCCCTTGAAAGGGTTGTGAATGCTGAAAGACCCCTCCTTCGGAGGGTTAATGCCCGCTTACACCCTTCGGGGTGATCCCCCCTTCTCAGGATTCACACCCTTTCAAGGGGCGCATTCCCATGGGTTTTCTCTCGGGAGGTGATGTGTTGCTTTAGATTCCTTGGTGAATGAAAACTGTTTATTTCGTAAGTAGGTTGTTATGTTAAATAATACTATGACAGTGTGAAATTAACACTGATCTTTTAGAGAAATGATTATTTTCGTAAGATTATTACTGTGGTTAAACTGCACGATGGATGTGTTAGAAACGTGAGCCTATGTTAGTTTTAATGAGTAATGTTAGGTTTGCCGAGAAATTTTTGCTAATGGTTCACGTTTATTACATAGTTCAATGATGATACTCGAAACGAGTACACTTTGTGAAGATAGTCATACATAGTTCAAGATACTGGTATCTTTTGATAGGATTGGTCACTTTTGTTAAAGGAATTTTGTTAGATATACCGGCCTTACCTGTTGATGATATGCGGGAAAAGTGGGAACATATCGAGAATTGTATGGCCTGTTAGCTACTTTACCTTTGATAAGTTAGGAACTTTGTGAATTAGCTGATTAATTTCATACGCGAGGTATGTTAGATTTGTTATTTGTACATTATATTTCTTAGTTGAGTTATATATGTTAGCTTATTGGTGCTTAAAACTTTGTGCTAAGCATATTATTCGAATAGGCCAGTATATAAAGAACTTAGTTTAGTTATGTTTATCCAAAATGATACTCGAAATATGACTTGTAAACAATAGTGGTCAATTAGATCATAGTTGGGGTGTGTGGTAGGGGTTGGGAAAACGGTAGGGTTATGGTTGTTTTGATTTACTGATTTATTGATTTAATGCTTTAAATTCAGTAAACTATTACGCTTTACTGTGATATTTTAATTCAAAGAACTTATTTTTATGTTATGTCAGGATAAAAATTTTGCATTTTTTAAATTTATGTTTGGATAAACTTTGTTATGCTTGCCATTATCCTTTGAGGATTATGCATTTAGATGAGCTTATTGATGAATTTTTGTTAAATATTACGAAAGTTGATGTAAAAAATTTTACGCAGCATTATATTTGTTGATGTCCAGTTATGATGATTAGGACAGGGTTATGGCTTAAATTTTTGCTAGATATTACCGATGTAATGTAAAATTAACATTGATATGTTGGAGATATGCTTGAAAAAGTGGAATAGGTTACGTTTTGTACAGTGTTAGGTACTTTACTGTTTGTTAAGTGTGTGTTTGTTAATGTTAGTAGTTATTCGTACGTATGGTGTTAGGTTTTTCGTTGTTACATTATATTCTTAGTTCACGTGTGTTATGCTATGTTAACTTTATTAATGTAAAAAACGTTGTCTACGTAGCATATATTCGATGGTTAGTATATTAAAAAACTTATTTTGTGTTATGTTTATCCGAAATATACTCGAAATGTGACATGAATCAATAGATCGAAAGATCAAAAGGTCGTAATGGAGGGTTGGGTGGGAGGGTTTGATTTACTGATTTCTGATTTACTGCTTTTAATCAATTAAACTATTAATATAATTATATTTTATAAAAAGAACATATTTTTTATGTTAATGTTTGGATAAAACTTTTATGTTTACAGTCATTCGTTGGTCTGAGGATAATTAGACAGGGTTATGAGTAAAATTTTGTAAATATTACCAGCAAAGTAAAATTAACGTAAATATGGTAGAGATTATGGTTGGGAAAAGTATGAATAGTTTACGTTCTGTTTGTATGCAATGTTAGTTTACTTTACTGGTAGTGTGGAACTTTGTTAATGTTAACAGTTTATTCGTGCTTAAAGTTGTGTTAGATTCGTCGTTGTACATTATTTGCTTGTTCATTATGATCCTATGTTGCATTATTAATGTGAAAAATTGTTATGGTTGGCATATATTCGATGGTTATTATATAAAGAACTTCATTTTTGTTCCTATGTTTATCCAAAATAATACTCGATATGTGACCTGAAATCCAATAGTGTTAATGTTAAAATTAACATTGATATGTAGAGATATGCTTGAAAAAAGTCTGAAAAGGTTACGTTTTTGTACGCTGTGCTAGGTACTTTACTGTTGTAAGTATGGAACTTTGCCCTTAATGTTAGTAGTTTATTGCATCATGTTATTATGTTAGGTTTGTTGTTACATTATATTCTTAGTTCTGGCAATGTTCTGGTTAGCTTTATTAATGTGAAAACTTTGTTACGTTACATATATTCGTATGGTTAGTATATAAAGAACTTGTTTTTATGTTATGTTTAGCCGAAATGATTCTCGAATATGACTGGAATCATTAGATCAATAGATCAAAGTCATGGACGGATGGGTAGGGAGGGGCGGGGTGGGGATGGTGGTTTTGATTTACTGATTTACTGATTTACTGCTTTAACGTAAACTATTACATTTTACTTTATGATATTTTATTCAAAGAACTTATGTTTATGTTATGTTTGGCAATAAAACTTTGTTATTTTTATGTTATGTTTGGATAAAACTTGTTATGTTTTTGCAATTATTGTGGGGATTATTGATATTTAGGTTAAGGTATGAGAATTTTTTTGTTAAATGTTTAACTATGATAAATGTAGAAAAAACTTGTACTGTGTAGCAAATATTTTTCGTTGTCTGTATATACACGACAAGGTCATGGATACATTTTTGCTAAATGTTACTGTGTCAGGTGTAAGATTAAAACGTTAAATATGTTATAGATAAGCCGCTTGAAAACATTATGAATAGGTTTCGTTGCATGCAATGTTGTACTTTCTAACAGGTGTTAAGTGTGGAACTTTGTACATGTTAACAGTTTATTATTCGTGTGTAAGTTTGTGTTAGGTTTGTCGCTGTACATTATTTTTTTTTAGTTTATATGTATGCTATGTTAGCTTTATTGATGTGGAAACTTTGTTACGTTAGAGTATTTTCGTTGACAGTATGATAATTAAACATTGTTGTGATAAATTTTTGTTAAATATTACCATGTTAATATATAATTAAAACATTGTATATGTTTAGAATTATCGCTGACAAGAGTAGTGAGGATAGGTTACGTTTTTTGTATTGATATGTTAGTTACTTACTATTGTTAAGTGAGGCTACTTTGTTAATTTTAACGTTTATTTGTCGTGTTTAAGGGGTATTAGGTTTTGTTGTTGTACATTATATCGTTAATCCTGATGCATGTTATGTAGGCATTTTTAATATTGAAAAACTTTGTCTTGTTAGCATTATTCGATCATTCGAGGTATAAAGAATTGTTTTATGTTTATGTTATTTAAAATCGATACTCGGAAATGTGACTTGAATCAATAGATCAAATAGATCGATAGATCGGAGTGGGATTGGTATTTTTTGGGAAAGGAGGAAATTGGGGGGATGTTGATTTACCTGATTTACTGTTTAGAGGTATGTTAAAAACATTAACAATTTAACATACAAAAAAAATATGACTTGAAGATCAATGAATCAATAGATCATAGATCACGGATGGGTAGGCAGTGTGGCATGGCTGGTTTGATTTACTGATTTACTGATTTAGGGTATGTAAAACATAAAGATTTTACTAAAAAAAATATGACTTGAATCAATAGATCACGAATGGACAGATGGGCTGTTGGATGATGGTTTGATTTACTGATTTACTGATTTACTGATTTAGGGTATGTAGAACGCAACAATTTTTGTAAAAAATATGACTTGAATCAATAGATCAATAGATCATGGTTGGATAGGACTGTAGGTTGGGCGGTTTGATTTGCTGATTTACTGATTTAGGGTATGTAAAATGCTACAATTTTAGTAAAAAATATGACTTGAATCAATAGTCAATAGATCAATAGATCATGGTTGGATAGGACTGTAGGTTGGGTGGTTTGATTTACTGATTTACTGCTTTAGGGTATGTAAAACGCTACAATTTTAGTAAAAATTATGACTTGAATCAATAGATCAATAGATCAATAGATCAATAGATCAATAGATCACAGAAGGGGTGATGAGGGTTGTTTGGTTTACTGATTTACTGATTTACTGGTTTAGAGTATGTAAAAACGTACATTTGTAAGTTATAAACAAAAAGAATAAGAAATTTTATTTATTTATTTATTTATTTTTTTTTTTTTTTTTTTTTTTTTTTTATTGATGGTTCTGAAACCATTATTTTCGAAATCTACAAGCCCAATAACATATATAAAGACACCAACATTGTTGTTATGAATGTTTATTAACTCGGCACCGCACCGGAGCCAGCACCGGTGCCGATGCCAACTCCTCAGGTTCCAATTCCAACTCTTTCTATAGAAATTACACTCTGAATCCTCTCCCCAAATTTCAGCCTTCTACGAACATTTCGATTTTTTAATGGGGGTGGGTCCCCCTATATCACCATATAACCCCCCTCCAAATTTTAAACCCGATATGATACTCTAACCCATGTAAGATATTATAGCGGACCCAGAGGGTGAGCCGAAGCCGGAGCTGGAGCCTAAAAATCGATTCCCGTTAGGAATCGATTTTCGATTCATAAACGATTCCCCTTCGAGAATCGATTATTCATATCGGTATTAGAATTATTTAAAGCGACGCGGAGTCGAAATCGGAACCGGAGTCGGAGCCGGAGCCGGAGCCGGATGCCTGGAGCCGGAGCCGAATCGGTAAGAGGCCAGAGGCCGGAGTCGGAGTCTGAGTGCGTAAAAAACGATTCCTTACAGAAATCGTTTTCGACTCAGATTCCTCGACGTAATAATAACAATAATAATAATAATAATAATAATAATAATAATAATAATAATAATAATAATAATAAATAATAATAATTAATAATAATAATAATAATAATAATAATAATAATAATAATAATAATAATAATAATAATAATAATAATAATAATAATAATAATAATAATAATAATAATAATAATGTGTGTGTGTGCGCGTGCACGCACTCTCACGCGCTTCGACACCTGGGCGATTGATCGAACTCGATTTAGGCCTGAATCTTCGTCGCCTCGGGAAGCCGCAACAAGGGCGTAGCGACATATTTTCACCTTCGGTCTCGGGGGAGGTACCCCTATATACATCCTAGAGACTTGAAATTTTCCCTGTTTCGAGCTAACACATCATAGAACATATACCAAGTTTGAAAGCTATACCTCTAATACTTTTTGAGATATCGGTGCAGGATGTCAAGCTGGCCCAATACTACTTATATATATATATATATAATATATATATTATATGGTAATATATATATATATATATATATATATATATATATTATATATTATTATATAATATATTGTGTTGTGTGTGTGTGTGTGTGTGGTGTGTGCTTTGTTGGATGTGTGTGTGTGTGTGTGTGTTGTGTGTGTATGTGTATGTGTGTGTGTGTGTTTGTACCCAGGATTTGACTTGGGGCTGGCAAAGGTTGAGCGATTTATGTCCTTGTTCACACTGATCACTAGACGGCGTGGGTTGGTTAAACTCCAAATTTTCATTTTCAAAAGCTAATAAAAAAATATAGAATAAAAAAGTTATTCGGCTATAAAATAAATAAAACAACAAGTCTGCAACAGTTGTAATTAAATTTTTTATGTGTAACGAGGTAGGTAAAAAAAATACCTATTTGAGAAATGTAAAGTAATATTCATGGGGATTGGTGAGTTCTGAGTCCTGAGTGGTAACTAATATCAAATCTAAAATAGCATTAGACGCCTTGGATTTTCAGCGAATTTCACGATTACATTTGTTTCCAATTCTTTCATTTTTGCACTTACTAATTTTCAATGAATACTCATTATCATTTTCAATGAATACTCATCATACTCATCATTAAGCCTGTCTTCGTTCATCGTGTTTCTTAGCCAAATCTTTACCCTTCTTAGAATGCTGAAAGACCTTTCAATGGTACTTGTTAAACACTGTGGATCAAGTGCAATTAAGAGACAGGTTTTGATTTGAGGAAAAAAGGGGTCGTCTTCTTTAAGTTCCAAATCTTTCAACTTTTGCTTATCCATTTTTTTATCCAGCCACAAGGTATGCCATAAGTTAGTTTCGGTATGATTTTTGTTGATATCAAGATCATAAAACTCTGAAAAGCATTTTACTTTCTCAAGCGAACTACCTACGGGAACACCTAACTTGAGAGACGGATGCAAATGATATATATGAAATGCTGGCAAGTTGTAATCTAGTCTCTAAAGAGGATGAAAGTGAGTCAAGATAAGGCACAAGTCACAAGTACAGAACGCTTCCAATATTCAGCAGGAAGATTTGCTCTATGTTGTTGGGATTGTACCTTTCTAGGTGTTGCAAGTTCTACTAAGAACTCAGCAGTTATAACATTGGTGGATAGGAGTAAATTAGCAATTATTTGATCAGCAGTTTGGCGGTGGTCTTTGACAACTTTCAAAATTCTTTGGACATGATCAGAGAACTGAATAAGGTCAATATTTTTTGTTTAAATAATGTTAGCCACTGGTTCAACTAAATCGGAATATTTGGCTATTACGGAAAAGGTAATAATGAAAATAGGTCTTGTTGCCAACAGTGTAATTGAAAAGCTGTTTTTTTTGTTTGATTGTTGCCTTCCATTGACAATTTTTCTAACCCTTCAACGATTTTTATCATATTTGTATGGGAAATAACAATACTATGATATTTTTAAGTCCAACGGGTTTCACAAACTTTAGGCAATGTATTTTCTTCTCTGGGAAGAGCACTGAAAAAGTTTATTATGTCTTTTATTGTTGCAATAAAATTTCGAATTTCAGTTACAATGTTTAGGTCTTTAATGACCAAATTCAACCGATGGCTTACACAGTGAAAATATAATCCTTTTTTATATTTATACCGCAGTTTCTTTTGAACTCCATATTCTTTACCAGCCATTGCTGCGCAGCCGTCGTGTCCCTGACCAACTCATAGACTCGGATCCAATCCTTCTTTTCTATAAGCAAGTCAATCATTTTGGCAATGATTTTACCATCCTTCAAGAACTTCAAACCCCAGAAATTCTTTTCGAACAGTCATTTTTTTTCAAGATCGAAAAATCTTAAGCCCATAGATAATTGTTTTTTGCCTGGCAAATCCTCAGTTTAATCGGCCAATATGGTGGAGCAGACACCAAATTTTTTTTACATCTGCGACAATCTAGCGGAGAATACTGTCAGAAGAAGCTAGTCGTATAAAACACACAGTAATTATGATTCATGCCAATACTGAAACAAAAACCACGATAAAACTATTTAGAAAAAAAGTAAGTTTTTAATACGTAGTAATTAATAATTACTACTATTAACTATCGACCTAGTATCTTTTTTCAGTTTTTCATTAACAACCTTAAAAGCGCTTCTGGCAAACATATAAGGCTTACATTTTTTTTATTTCATCAAGATTTAGGGAGGGGCAAGTGCCCCCGGTCTTATGTATATTAGTGATGCACCGATTAGGGACTTGGATGCGGGAACTCGGAGACCCGGCACGTTTGCGGGAACCTGATCGCAAATTTAGCGGAGTCCATCTCCGAGTCCATGGCCGAGTAAAACAGTAAATAACATTGGCTTGAAATATTTTTATAAAATCCTTTTATCTTTGAAATTTTTGATAAACATGTAATTGAATACCTTATATAAATCTAACTTGCACAGAACCAACTACTTGACTGATGTAACAATCCTATCCTGAATGCTCTCCATTCATTTCTATTTCTACTACATATTTAATATATAAATGAAGGATATCAAATAAATTAACTTTTCTAAAAAATCAAAATATAAGGTAGAATATTTTGAAGAATAATCTTTATAGAATTAAAAGCACAATGAATTATTATAACAAATTTACTGTAATATTTCTCTAATAACCTAAAATAAGGCAATCAATAAAGATATGTTTTATAGTAACGCGTGTTGAACACGTATGGAACTTTAATTGAAATTTTCCCAAAAATGATATTCACAGAGAATAAATGGCAATGAAGGTCTAGCTAGTATAATTTGTTCTCGTCTGCCATGCTTATTTCTAGCTCAATCTTGAATTGTGGAATAAAGCTAATTTGAATTGTCTTGCGGTAAATACTCATAAGTGTACTAAATCCACTGTTGGAATGCTTTAATGCGGCAGGTATTTTTAACAGAAGAATCATTTGCTTCAGCATCTACTTCTTAATGCAGGGTTACTTATTTCCACATGTTCTGAAATCCAAATGAATTATCTTTGTCAACAGTCAACTCCCAAATCGGTAATTAATAAATGAATTTTATAAAGTAAAAAATGAGTTGATCAGTTTTGTTGTCATGCAAGATAGATAGAGAACATTATAAAAATAGCTGTCTTGGTGTGAGGTATAGAAATATATAAGAAAAATGTATATTACATATGCAGTCATGCCCATGAATACATTAATAAGATTTAGGATATTCATTTGGGAATGAAAATATTTATATTTAAATTACATTCAGTGAACAATTCTTCAGTTAACATCCATAACACTGGCATTACTGTTAATAGTTTGATAAGATGGATTTTCTCTAAAATACCATTGCTTGAAATTATTGTAAGCGTTTGGCATTTATTTATGCAAGTGCCTTTTTTTAACTTACTACTCTGAGTAAATATTTGTTAAGTTATTGTTATAAGTTAAGGGGTAACAGCAATTATCTATTTTAACGAAGTAGTCTTTAGAGATTTTTTTCAATCTAACTATGCAAAGATGAACATAAGAAAAAAATCATAGATATAATATTTGATGAAAAAAAAAAATCGTTAGAAAATAGTATTTTGACAATAATACACTCGCAGTACACATTTAGACTCATCATTTTCTTTCATTGTTAATAACATTATAAACTTCAGCTTTTAAGAAGTTCACTTTTATAAGGGGAGAGTTCAATTTATGCTCCGGGCTGGTCCAGCTTTATCCCAAACTGGAAATAGCCAGACTTTCTTAATTTCAGCCAATTTTGACCCTAATTAAAAGTAAATCGCAGCTTTTTCTGACGTCTAAACGTAGTATCACAAATTCTTTATATTTTCATTTTATGAAAACCAGTTTTTAGACATTTTCCGATTCACCTCCTACAATTTTTTTTTCGAAATGACCTCAAATTTGAAATATACAAAGATGGATCTATTATCAAGAGAATGTATAACGTGAAATATTGATTTTTGATCCCGGATCCCAGCAATGGTCGAAATTCAAACCCTACTTTTTTTGCTTTTGAAAATAAAAAATTGCGATAATTTTTTTTTCTGGTCATGTGATCCGGGTGAAATTTTTAGTCCGTGGGAGATACACATTTTTTTTTTATTTAGAACATTTTTTCATTGATATACTGTTACTTTTCGATTTGTCCTTGGAACAAAATTTCCACGAAAAAAAGACCATTTGAAGGATTGTCATCACAACCACCCCCAGAACATGTGTTGCTAAGTTGATGGACGCAGTTTATAAATATTAGTTTTCCCTTTCTTTTTCAATTTTATAACAATTTCTTGACCAAAGCGAAAAAGTAAGTTATTATACAACATTTTTAGCTGTTTAATAGGTAAAATTTTGAAATAAAGAACAGTTAAAAAAATCTCTTAGCATTTTCATTACCAAATGATTTTCAAAAATCTTTTTTTTTATTACGAAATTAAGGGGAGGGGATGGGGGGAGGGGCATTTGGAGAATAATCAAGAGAGTGCTGAAGTATCCTATTTTCAAAATTTTACCTTTTAAATAATGAACTAAAAGTAAAACAGAGCCTTAGATTGCTAGGTTAGTCCGCTCAGATATCTATAGATATTAATTTGTCCTTTCCAGTTGTGAACCACAAGCTACCAAACTTTGCTTCGCTAACCGCTGACTATTAATTATGCTAATTCAGTTTTGGTTTTTGTTTTGGATTTAAATGTATAATG
>JABUQX010008810.1:37500-45000 GCA_015478945.1 Trachelipus rathkii
GAGGGACAGAGGGGGGACTTCGTCCCCCCTCCCGTGTTCCCGGTAGGCCGAGAAACCCCGACTCTGTCCATATTTGTGGTTTTACCCCTGGGATATCTTTTAGTAACAAAAATCGCATTGGCTACTTTGACGGGACTCCTCCGAGGCTAGAGCTCCTTCCGTTCTTTCTAAAAAATGATCATTATTCATACAGATTTTCCAACATTTTTAAACAATTTAAAATTTTTCAAAAGCGTTTATTTTTTTTATAATTTATGTTGACTATCTTTTGTTATGAAATATTATTTATTTTCCTGTAGCTTACTTATAGTTTTTTTTGTTACATGCATGTTGCTTTAAGGAGGCTACCATATATATATATATATATATATTATATATATATATATATATATATATATATAAATATATATATATATTATATATATAATATTATTATTATATATATTTATATTTATATTTATATATATATATAATATATATATATATATATATATATATATATTTATATATATATTATATATATATTATATATATATTATAATATATATAATAATAATATATATATATATATATATATATTAGATAGATAGATAGATATATTGTAAAATATATTAAATAAATTTTATTTTTCAGAATATTTTCTAATTAATTAATTCTTAATTTAGATGGATAAAAAATTCCAAAATATTTCGTTCGACTTAAGGGAGAATTTATTAGACTATGAAGGAAGAGATTTTGAAAGACTAGACCATTATTCTCTGCTCTTAATATCAGGGTATTACTTGAAAAGTTTTTCAATATATAATAAACTTTTTAAAAAATTAAATTTTGAAAGTGATGAATTGTTATCTTGTATTCCGTTTCGGTTACTCGATAATTTAGTTGAGGAAATTTATAATAAAATAAAGGAGCAATTTAATTCAGAATTGATCATTTATATTCCTTATACAAAGTCATCAATTCGCTTTGTGATCTTGCAAGCAATTTGGTTTATTAAGACTGCTAAAATTTATTTAACAACTGACGAGTACAAGGATCTTTTTGTCAAATCTTTAGTTTTTACAAGTCAAGGGACAGTGAACTCGAAGAAGACTTTTACTCGAGTGATAGAAAAAGTCTCTCTACCACCATATCCCAAATTCAGATCGGCTGCTCAGTTATATTTGGATGAAGAGACTGTTAAAATGTATTTTGAACAACTCTCTGACGAAGAAAAAAATCATTGTTTAAAACATATTAAAATGGATGTAACAAACGCTGGAGTGGATTTAGCATGCTATTATTGGATATGGCGAATCATGAGATCTCCAGAATTTGCTCCAAGGTTCATTCAGTACTATTTTGATGCAAATAAGCAAGAAATATTTGCTAAAGATTATATAAGAGATGAAATAACTATTCAAATTATGTTCCGAAGAGCAGTGGAATTTCACGAGGAAATGGCAGTTCATTATTTGTGGACGAACTTTATATCAGCAATGAGTGTAAGGAAAATTATACTTAAAGAACTTATTTCAAAGTTTTTGATAAGTTCTACTCATTCAAATGTTATTATTTATTTAATATTAAACGCAAAAGAAGATGAACTGGAACAACTCTTTGAAGCAGAAGGGAATAAAATTCTGATGTTGATTTTTAAAAATCTTAGATTTAGAGTTATATTCTTTAAAGTTTTAGAGGCATTTAAAAATCATATAGACTATTTTAACTATATTCTCATGCTTTATGATATAATGTTATTGAATTACAACAAAAATCCTTGTGAGATAGTTAATGATCATTTAAATAAACTTTTCACTAAAATGCCTTATTCATATAAAAAATATATGTTGACAGAGAGTGATGTATCAATGAAATTATATTTTGAACTGCTTCGTGTACCATTTGAAAAGGCTGATTTTGAATGGGTGGAGAAATTTTTGCATCCTTGCCCGAAGGAAATAGTTTGTAATTTTTTATCTTCATATTATGGACTGCAATTGCTTGAGATTGCAATAAAAAACTCTAAATATGAATTTGTTCAGCAAGTCTTAAATTTCAAATTCGATAGCAAAACTGATAAGGAAATGATTAAAACTATAACTATAAGTTTTTTTGAAAAAAAGGCTTTCAGCTTATGTTCAGATTTCGTATTTGAAGGTATTCAAAAGTTAAATACATTTATTTTGTGGCTTAAAGATGAAGTAGATTTAACTCTAATTAAAAATTTTCAAAAAACTCTTCTTTCAGAAGAAAAATGGAAAATCCTGAAAAATATGATTTTCACTTTACACAAGGATAATGATAAAGCATTAAAATATATTGAAGAGGTTTTGATTTGGTGCGACAGCGAAATAAATGTTGAATCGGTAAAATCTGTACTTTCATTACATATTGAGGATACAGGAGGACATCGGCTTTATCCAATTAAATGTTACTCCAATGTACGTGAAAGCGTCTTGCAATCTCGATGGTCGTTTTTAAATGACCTCATAATTTGGAAAAAATGTAATGATGAGGAAAGAAAGAAATTGGGAAGGCAGCTATTAATTGATAAATCCTTGTTTCCCTTGATACTAGAAAAAGATTTAAATTACTTATATAATTTCTATGATTTCTTAAATAAAGTTTTATTGATAAAGAAAAGTGCAACAAAAATGATAAATTTCAAATTAAATGTGTTTAACAAATTTTCTTTATTTTATCCATTAATTTTAGAATGGAAACTAGATGAGATTAAAAAGGCCATTGAATGGTGTGATCCACCACAGAGAAAGATATGTGAATTCTATAAAGTTGTTAAACCAAAATTAAAAAGTATAATTCCTAACACAGAATATGCACATGGAAAATTAAATGAATTTTTAAATTGGTTGAAGTTTAGGGCTGGACAAAATATTTACCAGAAATAAAGTTTCCTATAAGTTGATTACTATTATTATTATTAATTATCATTATTATTATTATTAATTATCATTATCATTATTATTATTATCATTATCATCATTATCATTATCATTATCATTATCATTATTATCATTATTATCATTATTATCATTATTATCATTATCATCATCATTATCAATCATTATCATTATTATTTTTTCTTGCTTTTATATTGAATAAATTAAAATATTTTTTCCTTTAATCAATATTTTTTATTACCACTAGTTGAGTACTTGAATAATATATGCCCTTATTAACATGAATGCTTTTAATTTTAATAATAAAATATAATTAAATTGCTCTGAAGTAGTTTGATAATGAAAAAAAAAATTTTTTTTTTATATAAAATTAACACCACCGCTCACGGGCGGAGCACTAGTCTAGAAAGGGGTGTGTGCCAATTTTAATGTCTGATCTAGACGGAGTCAAGAAGAGAACCGCCGCTCATACTCTCACACCCGACCAGTTGCTAAGCTACGAAGAAAATCTTCATATGAGCCGATTGCACCGAATATACATTCTTCATATTATATTTGCTAATTATAAAAATTACAAAAAAAACAAAACAAAAATTGGTTTCGTGTTTTTTTAAGATATTTTTTTAAAAATATTTTTTACAATAATTTATTCAGTTTTCTATTTAATTTACTTTGTTATAGCAGATTTATAATGGTTGGAGCAGATTGGCGATTTGGTGTTTGATTTATCGTGATTCTGGAAGAATTTTTTAGTCCTAAATTTTTTTTTCTGAAGGTCTGAATGAAATAGGAAATTTAAAAAAAAAAAAAAAAAAAAAAAAAAAAATCTGAACCGATTTTAAACTTTATTGAAGATCTGGAGCTGATTCGTTTTCTTTCTCGGTATTTATTCCATCAGATCCACCAGAAGTATTTTTTTTAAAGCTTTTTTGTTCAAAAATAAGAAAAAACATGTTTAAAAAATAAAAACCGGTCGCATTCTCTCTCTCTCTCTCTCTCTCTCTCTCTCTCTCTCTCTCTCCTCTCTCTTCTCATCTCTCCTCTCTTCCTCTCTCTCTCTCTCTCTCTCGTCTCTCTCAATCGCAAATCTGTTATTTTGCAGAAAGTCATTTTCATTTTCAACTTTTCCCTTGTTCTCATTCAAGTCGGTTTGACTATATTTTAGTAAAAAAGATATTTCAATCAAAAAGAAATTCAAATTTAGACAATAATTAGAAAAACGTAATCACCTTTGAAATTTAATTCTTTGAATCGTTACAGCTTGAGCCGCCAAGAGTTACAGAAGTGAAAATGGGTTGGGAACCACTATTTGAAATTGTAGAATTAAAGGAATTGAGTATATTATAGGAATATAATTTACTTTAAAGCTTACATGAAAGAGTAAGCATAACAGTTCAGTCTATGCCTGGAGAGTTGGAATGAAACGTGCAGAGTTTGAACATAAGCACTAATCACATTACCTTTCCTCAAACGATTAAATATTTATACGACAAAAATATCGGTAGTTCAATGTTTATTATAATAGCTATATTATAAGGAGATCGGCGTAACGAGTCTTAGAACAGAATTTATTAGAGATCCTTTGCATTTATTAGCTTGACTGACTTAATATGACTGGCTCTTAGGACACAGAGTTTATTCCAGTTCCTCTGCATTTATAGATTTGAGAAATATGACTGGCTCTTAGGATACACACAGTTTATACCAGGTTCTCTGCAATTATAAGCTTGAGAAATATGACTGGCGATGTTTCTCACTAATTGGTTGAGTACTTAGCCAATCACAACGCGTCTAGTCAATATTCAATCCGATGAATTTTTATACACTTTCTATCAAAGCTTGAGTACCTTAAGTGATAAAATCCTTTGATTTATTTGACCGATGCAAAGCCATCTATTACTGGGCATGAATTTTTATTTTGGTTATAAATATTTTTTTTCGAAAAAAAATTAATATAGAAAACACTTAACAATTTAACATAACCCTTTAAGGTAGGGTCTATCGGTAAACTCTGGGCATACCCTCATAATTTATTTTACAAGATAAATTTCGACTTTTTTCATATATATTTAGTGAAAAATATCTTATAAATTTTAGCTTTTTTAAAAGGAAGTGTTCATCAAATAAATAATTCTTTTATTATAAAAGCATTCCCGATTTCAAAATTACATTTTCTAAACAACAATTACTCTCTGGAGTTATCGCGAGTTTTTCTTCTACAGAGGATAACCAACTCATCCCTGGTCTTTAGGTATCATTCGATAGGTCCATAAGAAAACTACTTTTGTTAAGGATCAGTCAATTTATTTAACATATAAAGAAGCAGTTTAGGATTAATTAATTTTAAAATATTGTTAAAATTTGATGCCTTGTTTACCCATTTAAAATAATAATTATTACACAATGTTACAAAAAAATATATTTCTTTGTTTGTTCTGATTTTTTTGTTTTTTTTTTTATTCAGTTTTTGATGCAGATTCCAAATATATTTTTAGTTTTTCTCTAGTATCGACCGTTTTTGTGTTACGACGGCAGGAAGTAATTATTGGCATCTCATTTTGTATGGTGATTACCGTTACAAAAAAAAAATAAAAAATTTCTTCCGATTTCTTTATTGTTTTTTATTCAGATTTTATGCAGATTCCAAATATGTTTTTAGTTTTTCTCTAGCATCGACCGTTTTTGTGTTACAATGGCAGGAAGTATTTATTGGCATCTCATTTTGTATTGTGGTTAAATACTTCCTGCCATCGTAACGCAAAAACGGTCGATGCTAGAGAAAAACTAAACATATTTGGAATCTGCATAAAAAACTGAATAAAAACAATAAAAAAATCAGAAGAAACAAAAAAAAAAATTTTTTTTGTAACGGTAACCACCATACAAAATGAGATGCCAATAAATACTTCCTGCCGTCGTAACACAAAAATGGTAAATACTAGGATTTGAACTAAAGCATATTTGAATCTGCTATAAAAATCTGACATAAACATAAAAACATCAGAGAAACAATTTTTTTTGTAACGGTAACCACATACAAAATGAAGATGCAACAATAACTTCGCTGCCGTCGTAACAACAAAAACGGTCGATGGCTAGAGAAAACTAAAAACATATTTGAAATCTGCATAAGAAACTGAATAAAAAACAATAAAAAAACCAGAAGAAACCACAAAAAAATTTTTTTTTTGGAACGGTAACCACCATACAAAATGGGATGCCAATAAATACTTCCTGTCATCGTAACACAAAAACAGTCGATGCCAGAGAAAAACTAAAAACAATTTGGAATCTACATAAAAAACGGAATAAAAAACAAAAGAAAAATCAGAACAAACATTTTTCTTGTAACATTGTGTTATTTTAAATGGGTAAACAAGGTATCAAATTTTAAACCTATTTTAAGATTAATAATTTATGCCACTTTCTTTTAAGGAAAATTTTCAATGTAAAGTCAGAATTTTTTTTTTTTTGCTAGTAATATTATATGATAACTAACATAGCCTCGTTTATTTCTTCCTTTTTTCTAGGGATGAAGTTTTTTCAAAAGACTGCATAAGCCCTATTTTTAAATGCCCCCATTTTGAATTATTAAATATCCGCATCCCCAAATTCCCCCGTTTTTACTGCTTCATCCAAAAGCAGACTCCGACCCGTTAGTAGGAAATTAAATAGGGAAAATTTTATTATTTATTTTTAATAAAGGGTTCAGTATTTTTTAAAACTTATATTAAATATACTAAAGAAAATTGGAACTGGTTCAAAATAAATGTTATATACAATATATATTTATTCCTTTTATTGACCTTCCCAAATTGTAGGGTGTATTATAGTCCTATTGACTTAATACTGACTACTCTAGAAGAGAGAGTAGGAAATGTTTTTAGTGACGTATTATGTTAATTTAAAATTCCTCTTAAGCCAGCTGTTGTATTAAAAATTTTCTTTCAACTCCAGAATAATTCATTGAACACATCTGTTCTAGATCTTTTAGTTACTAAATAACATTTTTAACGTTAACATTTCTGTGATATATAAGTAAATTTTGATAGAGCAAAAACAAAACAAAATTAATTTATTATTAATTATAATTATTTAAAATTAAAAAATTATTATTAATCAAAATTGTATTAAAGGCCCGTAAATCTTGTTCAAAAACTACAGTAACTAGAACCTAATGATATTGAATAAATCAAATTTTAAGCGAATATTTATTTATACAAGAGGATGTTGAAAATCAGACTCTTTGAATTTGGATGAACAATTTTATGTGAATATTCCTCGGAACCAGCTAAAGTTCCGATGTAGAGACTTAATTCATATTATTTTAAGAATTTTGTATACTTATTTACTCTATAAAGTTTGTGTGTATTCCGTGCAGTTAAATATATTTGTAGTACTTAACTGACAATTGCATAGTATATTATAATGCAAAATATTTCCATATACTTACTATTCTCATATTACAGGTCTTTCCATATCTAAATCCCCCATTCCACTTTCTTAGGCTACTAGTACAAAAGTTATAATTTGTAGTTGAAATGTGAATGAAGCCCCACCCATTTTGCTTCACGTTAAACTTCGTGTGAGAGTTCAG
>JABUQX010008810.1:52500-54021 GCA_015478945.1 Trachelipus rathkii
GACGAATTAAAAAAGTTAGGTTGAAAGGTGATTGACGCGGATTTTTAATATTCAGTGATGAAAACTGAATGACTAAAAAAACGTGGGCCAATCGAATTTAATTCAACCTTGAGAACTATTCTAACAGAAGTGTATCAATATTGTATAACAACTCGTGGGTCCACTGTTCAAGTTGAATTATTCTGACTGGAACAACTCAACAAGAAGAGACTGATTTGTTATACAATATCAAAACACTTATCAAAAGTTAATATATATACGAAACAAAAACTATTGCCTTTTTGCTAACATCTGAAATAGGGGAGAAGGGGGGCTAATAGCCATTAATGGGGTCCTATCAATTTGTCCAGAAGGCTTTATGATGACATACCTACACAAATTTCTTAAAATCACCATTTAACGGAATGAAAAGTTTTTATGGTTCCGGTCAGCAAACAACAAACAAAAAAATTGCTGACCCCTGACTTAAATGTCGGTAAGACGCCTCCTGAACGGCGCGGAACCTCTAAAAATGATGGTTGAAGCTCATTAGAGGAACAAGCTTCATAAAAATTATTGACTACTGTAACTGCATTAAATGAATCTCGTAGACTTCTCTTTCGACTCGGAATGCAAAATATGGGACGGAGTCTACTGATGACAAGTGCAGTAAATTAAGATATAGAATGCCAAACTCAGTCGCGCTCGACTCTTTATAGTCCACGAAAACGACGCTGAGGAGTTGGCGATGCGTAATTAATTAAATAAACCTCAATTTTAATTATTTACGTTAAAACAACAAATTTACTATCAAAAGATAGCAAATTTAAAACTATATACTAAATAAATAAATTTGTTGAATAGAGTGATGTGAATTTGTTATAAAAATTATCGAAAGTTTCAATGGCAATCTTTGGCAACTCATCACGTGTTTGATACAGGATATTTTTTTTATAGGATAGAAAATTATATGATAAATATTAATTTTTCAATTAAGGGATAATTATCAATTTTAACAACAATTAATAAGACCAGTATTCTATACTGATCAATTTGGTACAAGAATCAAGTCTCTAGCACAATTATGAGGCAAGATATGTTAATACTTCGATATAGAAAAATGCAAGGTCAGCCGGGGTCAAATACTTGACCTTTCGATTGAAGGAGGTCAATGACATTTATACAAGTAAAAGGTTAGAGTGTTGGGATCAATTTGAAATACTAACCAAGTCTGACACTTATGGAGCACCTGGTTAGCGAGGAGGAGGAAGGAATACTTTCAGATATGAATTTTCAGTGTTTTGAGAAGCCTATTTTTTCAAGTGACTTGAAATGTTTATAATTACTTAAATACAACTTTGATCAATATAAAATGCTATCAAAATGTAATTCTATATCTTTAGTATAATTTGAGAAGGTTTGAGATTTCAAAACGTTGTCAAAAGAAATTTAAATGTAAACCGGTTTTTTATATCGGTTTCATTTTTCTCAATTTTTGAAGGAGGAGGTTAAATATATATATATATACCTTATATATATATA
>JABUQX010008811.1:0-5000 GCA_015478945.1 Trachelipus rathkii
TATATATATATATATATATACGTTTATATATATATCTGCCCAGGGGAGAATCTCTTTAAGCTTATAGTCGTGTTTTTTATTAATTTTTTTCGAGGCTTTTAGAGGGGAAGAAAATTTTATGTTGAACTCGTGCAGTGGCAATATGTATTGTTTAAATGTAAAGCTCTAACAAAGTCAATTCTCTCTTCTAACACTTAAGCATTTAATTTTTATTTTCTTTCTATTGCTACATTTAATTTAATCTAAGCTTCAA
The DNA here is from genome assembly GCA_015478945.1 of Trachelipus rathkii. NCBI lineage: Eukaryota > Metazoa > Arthropoda > Malacostraca > Isopoda > Trachelipodidae > Trachelipus > Trachelipus rathkii. The sequence continues at coordinate 254 of JABUQX010008811.1, forward strand.
TTAAATTTTTATAAAGTAGTAATATACTGTATTACTGTTTGTTCTTCCATTATTTCTTACCTTTTGTAATAATTTTTTTATGGAAGATTTAGTTGAATTAGTTGATGTTCGAACTGCTTCCTTTACATCATTTATAAATGAATATCTGAATGCCTTTCTGACTTGAGGGGAAAATGATCCAGCAAATAATAGCCTCTTGTAACTACTATTTTGATAGGTGGTCATTTAGGGCCAGAGCAAGAATCAGAGGTCAGATTTAAATTTACATCAAAAGAAAATTCTTAAGACATTCTTATGGTGGTCCCGCACTTTCATGATCGCTGCTCCTGACAAGACATCTTGATATTGCGAACAGTGACGCCTCTCACTGTCATCATTTTCTTAATTTATACCATCAAAAAGAAAGAATCAAAATTAGAGAGCTGGATTTATCTAAAGAGAAAGAAGAAGACAAAGAAAAAGAATATTGGGAACAATTACTCTACTGAATTGTAGATAAATATATCAATGACAAAGGAAATACCATCAGGCTGACTTGTACAAGCATTGTGACCTCTCCTTAAAGGAAGTTAATAAAAGAGATTAAATAAGAACAATGCCAATTACTGAAGGGGAAACTTCGCATAAAGTTCGTTACGTTAAGCAAAGTACGCTTAATATGTCTTAAAACTACGCAAATGAAACAGGTTGCAGAAGCTACGGAAACCTTTAAAAAGTACAAAAAGAAACATAATTTGACTTACTATTCTTCTAAATAATAATAATAATAATAAATATGAAGTTATATGAATTGATTTTTAACTTGAAATAGTATTATATATATATATATATATATATTAATATAATATATATTATTATATATAATATATATATATATATATATATACTATTATATATATATATATATACTTATATATAAATACTTATATAGTATCCTCCGCCATAAACTATTACTCATCTACACTTACCCTCTCATATACTCAACGTCCTATATTATATATATATATATAGTATATATATCTTACCTATAGCTATCTTATACTCATATATATAATATATATATATATACTATCATATATCTACCTCCCTTCCCACCCCCGCTCACACACTCATATAACTTTATATATATATTCATATCCCCATATATACCTTATAGTATATATACTATATATACTATACGCTCATCCTATGACTACTGACTTACTACCTCATATACTATCCACTACATCATATATTTTCTATGACCCTATCTCACTATCACCACGCTCCACTATACTTATCTACAGCCTATTACTCACTATTACATACTACGCCCCCTGACTATCGGCACATATATACTATCATACCTATATAATTATACCTATACCATTCTACCTCCTCCTTATTGACTCCCCTCTACCTTTTCTATCTCTCCTCGCTCCTCCTGACTATACTCTACTACCCGCTCATCTCATATCACCCCACCCCATAATCACACCCTTTACACCATAATCACTTCACCTATTCCTACTAGTTATTCTCCTCCCACACCTCCATGACCTCTACTACTCACCCCTCCTCTCAACTCCCCCTACCCTACTCACTCCTACCTACCCGCCTCCTCTAATCTCTCAACTCCCTTATATCTCACTACGTCACTACCTAACCACTACTCATCATATTCACTCACCCCCTCACCTACCCACCATCTCACCTCAACCTATACCCTACCCACCGCCCCTAATACTATATAACCTACTTCGGCGCGCCTACACTATCTCACCTCCTCAACACTATCACTACCCCCCTCATTCTCCACGTCTAACAAAGCACTTTTGTCTCAATATTAACACCAATAACATAATAATTTTCTTTGAGTGATGTTTTTTTTATATTGATCTATTATTTAAATTATAGGACTTAGAAATAATTGCTCATACCCTCTTTCACGAGGCGAGAAATAAATGAGAACTGAATAGTATATATATTATAACTATATACTATATATATATATATACTATATACTGATATAATGTATATACTTACTACCTACTACGTATATACATATATTACTAGTATGCTATATATAATAATCGTATATTATACTATTATTATCTATATAATCATATTATACTATATATTACCCCTCAGACTTTTCATAAGTGAAGAAGTTTCGTGTTCTATAGGTCGCGGCTACCTTCATGCTTGCAAGTCTAACCGGTCATGGACCTCCGGTCTTCGTTCCACAGTTTAGCTCATTCTTCCTTCAATTATTTATTTGATGATAAGGTTGAAACTAGCGATACAATTCTCGGTCTCATTAGAATGGAAAAGGCGCGTACTTTCTCTATTCCAGTTAGCCGTTTAAGAGTTAGACGAAAGATTTTGAGTCAGAGGTCTAAGTCCGACCTGTAGGCAAGGAAATGGAAAGCAGCATTCATGTCTGTCGTGAGGAATAATTGGACAATTTTCCTTCTTTATATGTGGACACAGCGCACTGTAATACTTTGTCATTGAGTAATCTGACCAATAGCTTGACTTGATAGCAGGACAGCGACACCGGCCGTCATTCTACAGGCTGTAGTTCCCCTGCTCTATTTATCAATTAATAAAATCATTAAATTCTTGTTTTATTAAAATTTATGAAATATATAACTGATAAAAGATACCTTTCATAATTTTCTTAATGGTAACGAAATTTATATTTGCTTCGCTAGTCCAGTTCCAACCAATCAGCTTGTAACGCCTACTAACTCAGCAAATTTTTCAAGTTTTTTTGTATAAAATATGGTTTATCTCATCGGAAATATTGTAACATAACTTATAATTTTCGCATGGGTCTTGAATTTAAAATGCCCAAGATAACGGCAATAAAGTAAGGGGAACTGTTAACTTTTTTTCTTGTGCCTTATTCGCTCATATACAGTAAGCCATTATCAATTCAATTACCTTAATGCACATGTGTAAGAGTTTTATCTTAAAATTATAAGCGCACGTAACAAAGGGGTTGTCGAAATATGGCCACCTTCTTTCCCAGAACTATTAACAATGCTTATAATAAAGAATTATAATTGCATTGCTAAAGGTCTGCTGCAAAAATGAATTTTGTTTCTGTATTATTTATCAATAATGTTATTCAACAATATATATAATATACCTATATATATACTATATTATTATACTATATATACATATATATATATATTATATATATATATAGTATTATATATATATATCGTAATATAGTATATACTATATATATATATATATATATACATATATATAATACTCCCTTGTAAAGCCGTGTCAAAAGTAATGAAAACTTTTTTTATATGTATTGTTCATTTTGGTGTGTGTGTCGTGTTTTTGCTTTTCTTCGGTGATGCTTTGTGTGCTTGATTCTATCTTAAATGTAAATCTAGTTGACAAATGCAATATAAGCTAATCATCGTAAATCTATTTGAGCTTTTAAAAAAGATTGTCTAAGCTTTTACATTATCTACATCTTTTTGTGTTGTGATTGTATAAAAAACCTATTTTTAGTAATTAAACGTTACTCCTCTCCTTGTTGTAATGTAATTAAGGACGCTTTTTAATGGCAATCCAATAAGCTTTTTTTTATTCATTAATCTTATCACTAATAGTATGTTCATTCACTCACTTTGCATTACGAAAATATTTACTCCATTATATATAAAAGCTTACTACCTTTACCACATATCACATTACGTGTATATTACTAGTATATATAATATATATATATATATAATATATATATATATTATATATATAATACCTGCCCCCCACGGGCTGTCTCCAATCGAGCTGGTTATTATCTATATATAATCTTATATATTATATATACTTATATATATTTATTATTATATAATATTATATATATATATTATATTATATATAACTTATCAACTCCTTCGATACGGTTCCTGTCCTTTTATAATGACTTTATATATATATATATATATTATATATATATATTATATATATATATATTAATATATATATATATATATATATATATATATATATATGATATATATATATAATATATCCTTCTCTTTCTTTTTGCCATTATCACGTAAAACTAGATTGTATAGAAGACAGTATATATAGAATGTACTATGCGACATACTTAGTTTATTTATTGCGGCCCCCCACCTTGGGCCATTATGAAAAATTTACTTATAGCACATTTGTTTTCTATACCTCGTCCACCAAAGCGCTCACCCTACCTCGACCCCCAGCAATACACTACCACTCACGAGCAAAACCCTACATCCATCGGCTGCGAAACACCTTCTTCCCTCCCAAGCCCGCTTTTTTTCAGCCCGCACGCATTTTGGCTAAGACAATCGATATACAAAATTAAAATCTAAGGAAAAAGTTCATTAGAACACGAAATTTGCCAGTCAGAGAAAGGCATTCTGTTCAAAACCAAGTTGTGCTAGTCTGCGGCGTCTAAAATGCAGAGAAAATTCAATCTTTAGAAAAAGTGAATATAAATATTTTTGTGGGTTTCTTCTAGTCATTAAGAAAATGGCTGTCAAAATTGTCCTCAATTATGTGAAACACTATAGGCGTAAAACGCAACCAACACCGTTCCAAATTTAAAGGCATTTCTAGTCCAAGCACTCAAAATAATTTGCCGCAAAGAGATCCTTCCTGCATTATATACTTTAGGTCTAACATGGGCATTATGATAGGATTAAAAAATCTCTTTGAAAAAGAAGGGAAGTCACACTACACGGTA
>JABUQX010008811.1:10000-26813 GCA_015478945.1 Trachelipus rathkii
TGAATAAATGTTAAAAACATTCATGCAAATTATAATAAAAATGTGGTTCAAGATTATCTTAAATCATTCATTTGCTCACAATTTATTAATTTATTTCAGTAAGTTTCACATTACCCTAAATTTATTAATTTTATCGTTTAAATATTTTTTTATTGTTTCAAAATAAATTTTAATATTTAGAAATTTTAAAATAAAAATTTTCTTATTTTTTTTTCGTTGGCCATTAGGTACTTTGCTTGTAGATATTCTGCCCATAGGTATTTTGCTTTTAGTAGTTCAACATACACTGATATATATATATATATATATATATATATATACTATATATTTATATTACGTATACTATACTATATTATTATAATTATATATATAATATATATACTATATATATATATATAATATATATTATATATAGTAAAGTAAGTGTTTTCGTGACGAGAGGGATAAATATATAAGAATTCGCTCGAATGGACTGAGTCGTGAATATCATTCTTAAAATGTTTACTCTATTTGGTAAAAAAATTTTTTTCTTTCCATCTGTAAGAAGTGTTGCTGACTGGTAGGAGTCTGCCAGATGATGGAGTGTGTAATTTGGCAACGCGTCCATAAGTTTATATCTCCTCCCAATCTCTATGTGTTTACACAAAGTGACCTGTTCTTGGGAGAATATGTATTCCGCAATTTGGCTATATTTATCTCTCATGGTAATTTTATATATATTGAGAAAATTATGGTGCAGGATGGTATCATTAGATGGGGGGGGTGCTTCGAGACCGCGTGTAATTTAGTGTTCATGGGATATGCTAATTCTGAGTGTTAATTATGTAGATTTATTATTATATAGGTAATTTGTGAATTTATAATTTTTTTTATTATTTATTATTAATTAATATATCGCCTGACTTTCCCATGCTATCTTAACTAAAACCTGCAAAACAATTACCAGTGATAAAGATAGTAGTTGTTATTCGTATTTTTCTCAATATTTATATGTCATTTAGTGAATATGATTAATAGCTTGTGTCTAAATATTGTTACACCCTATATAAAAGTAATAAATTAATTATATATTTAGTATAGTATATAGTGTTTTAGAAAGTTAGAACATTAATCACCAATATAGAGTTTAATTTTAAAAGTGTGTTTATGTGAGTATATATTGTTATAGTTATTATATATTTTATAAATAGTTCTAATTATAATATAGTTATAATATATATTTATATAAGTTAAGTTGAGTCAATACTAGTGCTCAGGTTATATACTGAATAACACTGTAGTAATTAGTATTATATATATATATATATACACAGTATATATATATATATATATATGTGTAGGTAATTAGATATTTTAGCTTAGGTGATGCAGGACATTTATCTATAGTTTAGTGAGTCTCAATTATAGCCAAGTTTGAATTTGGGTTATGTATTATTGATCTAAGTTATAAGAATTTAATTAATTCTAGTTCTTTCGTTAGTTTTAGTATATATATATTATATAGTTGAGTCTATTTATTATAGGTGATGTCATCTCAGGTGATATATATTATTAAGTATGATTGTAGTTTAAATCTTTAGCTTATATATATAGGTATACGTATTGTATTAGGCTATATATGTTAGTATAGTTACTGAGTATATATCGTGGTGTATATGGTTGGAATAAGTTAATTAGTGGGGATGCCGTGTGATGTATTATTTGGGATTAGTTTGTGGTGTGTTTGTTGTTGGTGCAACTGTTATTGCATAAGGCGGTGATCTATTGTGTATATATTATGAATTGTGTTTGTTCATGCAATTACATTAATTGTAAGAGCGTGATGAGATCTGTGAATATCTATTATAAGTGTGAATGTAAAGATGGGCCGATAGTATATTTTATATAATAGCTAATATATATATATATATTATATTATTGGTTGTTATAATATATGGTATGTGTTTAATTGAGTAGCAGTGGTGGTGAGTAAGGCTCTTTGTCTGGAAACCCTTAGGTGATAACGTTATATTGCTTATATTGTGGTACAATGGTTATATATGTGGTTTAATTATGTTTTTAGTTAATAATGAAGTTTTTGCCCTAGAAAATGCTTGAACTCCGAGATTAGTTGATATATATATATATACGTAGATAGATAGATAGATATTATGGTATAGAAGGTAATAGATAATTATATATATATATAAGTAGCTATATATGAGTAGCTGATAAGGTACTATATATATATAGGTATTACTTTTTTACTATATATATAGGTTTTATTTTTGGAATTTAATGATAATAATATATATTTGACTCATTTTCCAGATATATGTAGGAGAATAAAATTATTAGTTTATATAATAATATATATATATATGGAAACCAGTGTTTAGATGAGAAAAATAGTGTGTTTTAATGGCGCTATATATATTATTTAACAATAGACAAGGATCTTTTATGGACTATTGAGTGTTTAATGACGTTCTTCCAAAATAGAGAAGGGTTGTTATTGATTCAAGAATTACAGTGATTAAATGAAATATTGCACCTTTCGACGCTTTGTCTTTTTGAATTCGCGTGTGTTGAATCTTCGAAGAGTCTTTATTTTTAAAGGTTTTCTTTTTTTGGGAGATGTTGTGGTGTGCATTGTCCTAAAAATTTTACATTGAAGGTTACGCTGTTTCCATTATTCGTTCATACGTGCGATGATTTATATATATATATATATATATATATATTTATATATTTGGTAAAAAAAAGTTTTTAATAATTTTATAATTTCTTAGAAATTTATTTGATTATTTATATAATAGTAGTTTTAATCCAAATTACAAATTACAAATGTATGAATTAGGTTTTATGACTTATTGTTCTTGCAAATTGTATTGTTTATTTATAAGTTTTTGCTTTACTTTATTGTTCGTGTTGTGTATGTTTATAATAATATATATATATATATATATATATATATATATATATATTAATTGTGCTTTTTTTAGACATTTAAATATTACGCGTAGATCCCGCCAGACTTTTCTGTTTGTAATTTATAGTTTAGTTCTAAATGTTTTTGTGAAACTTTTGTATGACTATAGATAAAGACGTGTGATTAGTTTGTTGGCTTGCGACATTGTAGATGTGCAGTGCTATGTGTATATTATATGGAAAAACGCGCATACGTATTGTACGAGAAGGAGAAGGATGTATGATATTGAGTGGTTCCAGCGTGTCTATGAGAGATGGTTGGATAGGTTTTTTTTTTGATGAGAAATGTTTTTGTCAGAGAAAAGAGGGTGAGAGGAGACGAAGAGAGAAGAGAGAATAAAGGTAGATGTAAAAGACAGACGATGCAAATTTAAGACAAATTTTTTTCTTCAGAAACAAAATTAACACATCAAAAAATCCTTTTAAAAACTTATAACGGTTTGTTATTAGGATATATTGTAAATGTGTTCAAATAATCTAATTTATATTATTAATGTAGTAGTTATATTTGATTTGTCTTGGACTGAAGGTTAGTGATACTGATTATTATATAACCTTATATAGTATAGTTACGTTGTATTATATGTATCAGGTTTAGATTCTCATATTTTAAGCTATTGTTATTATGATTAAATTTATGTTTGTGAAATATATATATATATTAATACCTAAGATGATAATGTATTTTGTATTAGTACGCTTTTAATTATGTGAATAGTTATATATTAAAATTATATATATTAGTAATTTATATGCTGTGTGTTTAGTAGTTGAGGTGTTGCGAGATGGTGATAGGGTTTGCATGTTGTTTTCTACGATTTCATCGGGTTTGTCCAGTCCTTTTTTTATCAGTTTGGTAATTATGTTTTCCTGTAGAGAGTGTGTATTGTACTATTTATTTTTCTTAAACTTGAGTGTTAAGATTAACTTTGAGACCAGTATAATAGTATATTATTAATTTACTATTAAGAGAGTAGATATTGAGTTGGGAGCTATGATTGTGACCTCGCGGTTTTAGTTGAGCGTTGTTTGTGAGTGTTGATGTTTGTGTCGCCCAATCGAGTCTTGCTGTCGCGTCCAATTTAGAATTGTAGATGCTCGCAGATCGAACTGCATCACAAACATCTGAGTTCGCTGTGATATGTCCATAGTCTGCGGAGTCTGTGCTAATAGCGCGATGATTAGTCATATGTCTATTCTGAGTTGATAGCGTTGCATGAGTGTACTCGGTCTCATTGTTAAGGTTGTTATAGTAGTAAAATTTCTATAATAGTAGTGATGATATAATCGTTTGGGCGTAACGGATTGAACCAATCACTATTATATTGCGTTTACTCTCTTCAATATGCATACAAAATTTCAGCCATTTATGTTTATTTTTAAGGTTTTGGGGGCTGGGACTTCCTCCCCTTTTGGGCGTAGCGGCTTAAAACATTGGCTATAACGATATTGAGGCATAGAAAGATGATATGCCAAGTTTGAAGAGGATACGATGTCTCTAACATTTCTTTTGCTAAGGTTTGGCATTTGGGGTTATTCAATATCCTATTGAAACCTTATAAATAACCCCCTCTGGGGCCATGGGAACTTTGGCGTTCGGGAAAGTAACTACGGGAATCTCATTTTTGAGACATTTTACCCTTGTTTGACACCCGTCATGATAGGTTTTTGACGAAGGGTAAGCTTCCTACGAAAAACGCATATAGCTGTATTCTTAATAATTACCGGACGATACGACACGTTCGGTAATAGCTGCAATCGATTCAGCATACCTCAAAACATACTAGTCAACACCAAATTCATCTTTGTAGCTTAAATAATATATTTATTATATAATAGGTAATATATATTACGTAATCGGTAATTTATATTATTCATAAAGAAATTTCCTTGGGTTCTCAGGCCAAGTGTTCAAAAGTTCATGGTCAAAAAGGTTAATCATTTGAATTATATAATATATATATATATATATATATATATATAAACGAATATTATGTATAAATATTATTACATATAAAAAAAAATAATAATTAGAGCATATATATATATATATATATATATATATAATATATATTATATATATATATATATATATTATATATATTATACTATATATATATTTAAATTATATTACGAACTCAAAGCGATTAATCGCTTGTGGTGTGAAGTCGTGTGTACTTGTTCTTCTCGGTGTCTTTTTTTATTTTTTTTTTTTTAAAAATAAATTAATTTAACTTTTTTAAGTTTTTAACGTTTTTTTAGTTTCAATTAACATTCATTGTTCGAGTTCGGTGTTTTCGGATTAATTTTTTTATTGTTTGCGACAAGATTTTAATGTTTACTTTTTGTGATTGAAACTTTTACCATCCTGGAATCTTAAGCTAAGTTTTAGTTTGATTTTTATATTCTTTTAAACATTATTTAACATATTATAGGATTTTAGTTTTTGTATTTCTTTTAATTAATATTGGATAACGTAAAGTTTATTTTTAGGTTTTAACTAAATATCCCAAGTTTACAATCACCTCGGGATACTTTTAGTTTTTTTTTTCTAACATTAGTTTTAGTTATACTGTTAGTACACGATCGCTTGTGTGTGTGTGTGTGTTGTGTGTGTGTGTGTGTGATTGAGTAAAACGTGCAAATTTTTAAACATTATTTAACACAATTATAAATTTTTGTTTTTGTGTTTCTTTTAATTGACATTGGAAAACGTAAAGTTTATTTTTAGGTTTTAAATAAATATCCCAAGTTTACCATTACCTTGGGATACTTTTATTTTTTTTTCTAACATTAGTTTTAGTTATACTGTTAGTACACGATCGCTTGTGTGTGTGTGTGTTTGTGTGTTTGTGTGTGTGTTGTGTGTGTTTGTGTGTGTTTGTTGTGTGTGTGTGTGTGTGTGTGTGTGTGTGTGTGTGTGTGTGTGTGAGTGTGTGTGTGTGTGTGTGATTGAGCAGATGTGCAATTTTTAAACTATTGAGGCTTGTGTGCGTTTGTTTGTGCGAGCGGCTGATCGAATGACAGTCGAAGTAGATGTGGGGGTGGGCGCAGGCGGGGTTTTCTATTGACTTTTGCTAACCGTTCGCGCCTGCGTGCTATCACGAATCTGTGAATATCACTCTCTACTCTCAACCTAACATTTTTTTATTGTCTGGAGACCTATGTGAACAGAAATTTCTTTCAAATAAAACTTATAATTTGTCTATTTATTTTTACTTCTATATTTTCAGCCTAACTGGTGGTGTTTGTGCCTATAAAACATAAACACTCCTGTACACGTCTCGACGAATCTTGAATCTCTAATTTGATGTTCTGTGCTTAAAAAATTTATCCTACTACTATCATTATCTTGTGTTCTGCTACTGTTCTCCTAATGGAGATTTTCAAAAATTTTTTGACTATCTTACTACTTCTGATGAGACTGTTACTTCTTCCCAATCCAATGCGAATCCCTCTATTTAGGGGATTTCACGTACAGCCACACTGAGTGTGGGGCTCCTCTCACAACTGATGCAGGCGTGGGAGAGGCCAAAAACATTCAGCTATTCTCAACGATCTGGAACAGTTAATTAAGGAACTATACATATTCCCAGATCGTCTAACCAATTCTTTAATTCATCGAAATGAATTTCACCTCTGAACACATTCTCGTTTTAAATTACACCATTTCTGCTCCTCTAATTGGTTAACTTGACCACAATCTTGTAAGCTCTAATTATAACACTTTCTCTCAAGCAGCTCCAAAACATGCCTAAACGTAATTTCTGGCACTTTAATCGGCTACATGGGGGGAATTGGGGCGTTGCTTCTTGGCTAACTAACTCTTGGAATGTCTGCTTTGACATCCGGGGTGCCTCGGTCACCAGCTTGAAAAGGTGGGGCCGTAATCACCGATGGAATGAGCAGGTTCAATTCAGTCTTCAACTAAATCTTTTTTCTCCCCAAAATCCATGGTTCGATGACTCTTGTTCTCGTGCCATTCGGGAATTAGACATTGCGTATATCGAACGTGGAAAACTCTCGTTCTCCTGTCACTCTTACTAATTTTCAGTTCTGCTCGGATCGTATGCAGGGATATATTCGACAGGCTAAGCGCACTTTCACTAAAGAAGGTGCGACAACCTGCTTGGTTCTCTACAGATAAAAATTTCTGGCCCTTGCCAAAAAACATCTCTAACAACTTTTGTAAACCTTCGGCCTTTCCTCCCCTTATTCGCTCTGACGGTTTTTTTGCTAACTCTCCTTCTGAAAAGGCCAACCTGTTCGGCTCCTTTTTTCATCTAATTCAAACCCTGAACGATTCTGGCATCCTCCTCCTACTCCTTCTCCGCTCAGGTTTCCCATGTCTCTTCCTGTGATCTTACACATGATCGGGTGCATGGAATCCTGAGTTCTATGAACGTCAGGAAGGCTTGTGGCCTCGGATGGCATTCCTCCCCGTGTTTCGAGGGAATGGTGCTTCTGAGCTGGTGCCTGTCCTGTTCAACTCTAACTCTCTATGTCCCTTAATTAATACTTTTCAACTACAGTGCTGGAAGCGCGCAAATGTCCAACCATCCCGCAAAACAAGGTAGCCGCTCTGATCCTTCTAACTATCGTCCTATAGCTCTCACTTGTATTCTGTCTAAAATCTTTGAAACTCTCCTTAACTCTCATTTCCTGATCATCTGGCAGTCCTCATTCCCCTATTTAGATCCAGAGTATGGCTTTTCGTCGCTTCGAGTCAACTGGTGACATACTTTCTATGCTCACTGATTTAGGTCTTCATGCCTTAGGGCCATGGGGAGTCTTGCGATGTGGCGCTTGACATATTTCAAAAGCTTTTGACTGGGTATGGCATGCGTCACTACTCTCTAAGCTCCCTTCCTTTGGGTTTCCTCCTTCTCTTTGCTTAATCTTGTCTAATTTTCTCTCAGATCGCTCTTATCAGAATTCGTCATGGAGCCACTCTTCTCCTATTCTGTAATTTGTGGTGTTCCTCAAGGTTCTGTTCTATCTGTAAGTTTTTTCTAACAATTTTCATCAAGATTTCCTCAGCTGTACTTCCAACTCTCTTCACTCTTATGCCGATGACTCAACCCTCCACTCTTCTACCCACTCTTCAAATCTGCTCCCTCTTTGCATCTAGTGTTGCTTCCAACTCTATCATTCCGATTCTATCCTTGTCGAATCTGGATGGGATTTCCCGGTGGGGTCACCGTAACCTTTAAAATTTAACTCTTTAAAACTCAACTTCTCTACATCTCCTCCAAAAACACCTCCAACTTTCCTATCTCCTTCGACGGCTCTCACGTCTCACCTGAGAAACATAAATATTCTTGGTCTTAACTTAAACAATAAATTGTCGTTGGAAACCTCATATTTCAATGATTGCTAAGGTGGCCCTCACAAGAAACTGGGAGTTTCTGTCAGGTTGCGGGATCTTTTTCCTCTGGCACACTGCTCCAGTTATATAAGGCTTATTCGCCCTTGTATGGAGTACTGCTCTCACATTTGGGGGGGCTCCGGCTCAACCCTTCTATTGGATAGGGTTGAGTCTAAGAGCTAAGAAGACTAATAATCTGTCCCCTACTTTCAAACTCCTTTGACCCTCTATTTTTTTTACGTAACGTTGAAGCACTTTTCTCTTTTCTATAGGTACTACAGCGCCAAAGGCTTGGGGAATTGACCTCTCGTGTTCCACCTCCATTGCGTCGCCTCGCAATACAAGGGGTGCCATGCTTCGCATGAATTTTGCGTGAGTATTGAGAACCCCAGCTTGTTCGTTGTGGTGCTCTTTCTTTCCAGCTGACTACCTCTGTTCTGTAGGAATTCCTTGCCTTCTTCTGTTTTCCCAACTATATTTAATCTTTTCCTCTCTTTAAAGCCCACGTCTTCGCTCACCTGAGAGATTGCCTTAGGCTGGGGATCTGGGTGGGGGTTTTTCCTTGTTTTTAATTTCTGCCCCCTCCTTGAAAAGGGCTCGGCCCGTTAGTGGTGTCATAAGTGTAAAAAAAAAAAAAAAAAAAAAAAGAAAAAAAAAAAAAACAAAAAAAAAAAAAAATATTATATTATATATATATATATATATATATATATATTATATATATATTATATTATAATTATAATTTAATATATTATATATATAATATTTATATATATATAGTATATATATATTATTATATATATATATATATGGATGTAATTTTGAAATGCTTTTTTAGACAAATAAAAATTAACTTGTTTCTCAGGTCTTAGCACGGTCCTGTGGGCTAAATACCCTGTTTTCCCAAAGTTGGTAAGTGTTCAAGTTCGAACTCGGAACCTAAGACTGGTTTATATTTTGAAGTATGACACAAAGCCTCGGTCAGGGAAAGGCGGTAAGTCTTGAGTCATTAAGGGCGGCTAAGAGCAGCCGATAAGGGACGGTGGAAGGTCATGAGTCATAAAATAGCTGACAGGGAACGATGGAAAGTTGTGAGTCATTAAGGGCGGCTAAGAGCAGCCGGAGAAGGGCGGAAAGGGGGAACAGTGAAAGGGGGATGGGGGAAAACCTCCTTGGAGAGCACAGACAGATAAAGCAGTCACGGTGAATGGAACGGGTGTAGAGATACGGTGAAAGGGGGAAAACCTCCTTGGAGAGCACAGACAGATAAAGCAGTCACGGTGAATGTATCGTGGTAGGAGGGATGGGCTGTGATGGTGAGGGTGTGTGTGTGTGTGTGTGTCTTGTATGTGTGTATATGGGTGGGTGTATGTGTGTCTATGTATGTGTGTATATGGGTGGGTGTGTTGTGTGTATGTGTGTATAAGTGTCATAGTGCCATCATGTCGCGTAAACGGCACTGCGTGCCGTTTACGCTCCATACTTAAATTAGGTCCCATTTCCGAGTTAATTAAAATAATCCTTAAGGATTAGTAGTGGCTAAAAAAGGCAAATTAATTAAAATATTTATTCCTAAAATAATCCTTAGGGATTAGTAGTGTTAAGCCGACTCAAGGCGGGTAATATATATATAATTATTATATAAAATACGCGTAGGGGTCTCATTTACTCCCTACTACTTTATATTATATATATAATATATATATATATATATATATAATATATATATATATATATATATATATATATATATATATTATTATTATATATATATTATATATATATAATAGTAGTTCACCGACAGTTTTGTCCCGAGGCACCTTTTTTCGATATGAAGGAATAGAGCTATAGGTCTGAAACTTGGAATATAAGCTATGTATGGGTACAGCTAGAAACCGTGCAAATTTCAAGTCGGTAAGATGTATATAGAGGGGGGTTGCCCCCGAGGGTCAATGTAAATATTGAGCTTACGCCCTTGTGGCTGCTTCTGAGCGAGCAAGATTAGGCCTAAATCGGGTGGGGGAAGAGGGATCATTTGGAGGTCAGACAGACCGAAGGTCTGTCTGGCCGACAGACACAAGACAAGCGCGCCGTGCGCATACAAATACACATTTTATTATTATTTATTATTTTATTATTAATTAATTAATTATTATTAATTATTACTAAGATTCGGTTTCCGAAGGAAATCGAATCTGAGTCGAAAAAACGATTCCTGTAAGGGATCGTTTTTTTTACGCATTCCGACTCTGTATTTCCGCCGCGGTTTCTTCTTTCGCATCCGGCTTCAGACTCGAACTTTTTGATTGCAACTGCCTCCGACCCTGAACTTATCGTATCTATTAAAATTGAGAGGGGTTAGTGATGATGTAACATGGTGACGTAACCTCGTCTACGAAGAGGTTACGTTCCCCCCCACCCCCATTAAAAAATCGATATGTTCGGAAAAAGCTGAAATTTGATGAGAGGATTCCGAGTTGAATTTCTAGAAAGAATTGGTGTCGGATTCGAAGGAGTTTGCTCCGGCACCGGTGCTGGAGCCGCTGCGGTGCCGAGTTAATAAACATTCGTATACCAACAATCGTTGGTGTCCTTTATATATGTTAATCAGGCTGATAGATTCGAAAATAATGGTTTCAGAAACCATCAAGAAAAAAAAAAATAAAATAAATAAATAAATAAATAAAATTTCTTATTCTTTTTTGTTTATAACTTTACAAATTTTAATGTTTTTTACATACCCTATAAGCAGTAATCAGTACAATCAAACCACCATCGCAACCCCCATCGCTCCCTCCTCTCTGTCCTTGAATTATTGATCTTATTGATTAAGTCAAATTTTTACTAAAATTGTATGTTTTCATACCATAAAGCAGTAAATCAGTAAATCAAACACCCATCCAGCCACCTTCCTGTCCGTCCTGAACTTTGATTCAACTCACTTTCGAGTAATCATTTTGGATTAAAACATAACATAAATCACGTTCTTTATACAAAGATCACTCATAATGCTGACGTAACAAAGTTTTCACATTATATAAGCTTACTTAGCATCAATCTGAACTATGAATGATAGACACACAGACGACACCTAACACATTTTAAACAGGAATAAACGGTTTAACGTTAACAAAGTTTCCACACTAAGTAATTAACAACAGTAAAGTAACTACATAACATCCAAAAACGTAACTTATTTCACACTTTGTCAAGCATGTCTCTAACATAAAATGTTAATTTTATTAACATGGTAATTTTAACAAAACTTTAACATAACCTTGTGTAATTATCTATACAGACCCGAGAAAGTATGCTAACGTGACATAGTTTTCACATTAATAAAGCCACCATAGCATTACCAGAACTAAGAAATTAATGAAAAGCAAACCTGACACATCTTATACCCGAATAACTGCTAACGATTAACAAAGATCCAGTACTTAACACAGTAAAGTAATAACAATGCGGGCTAAAGCGTAACCTATTCAACTTTATAAACATATAATCCAACGTGACATGTTAATTTTACATTAACATATTTTATTATTTAACATAAAAATTTAGCATAACCTTACCTTGCCATCATAATACTAAACGGGTAAAGACAAACAAAGTAAAGTTTTACCCTCTGTAAAGCTAACTATGAACTAACATACTTAACAACACAACAGCGCATGGAATAATACAGCCAATCATCAACAACGTAGTCAATAAATCGAACATACGAGGGAAGTAAAAACAAGTTTTCATTTTTATACATATAATTTCATTGAAAAGTGCATTATATAATATATAAATACATTAAAACATATAAATACATAAAAACATAAGTTTATTTTAAATATATTAATTCTTCTAATCACCGAGAACATAGGATTCAAGTTGGGCAAGCTCTATATATCTCTAAAATTCAACATCTTGAAAAGGATGTAATGTATAATGCCTTCCAGCAACAACTAAACGCATTTTTCGCGCGTATGACGATTCAGCAAGCACTCATTTCTCATCAAGAGAGAAGTAACTTATCCAAGCTGATAGTTATTAACGCACTCCTGTATACTGTATTAAACGGGAAACCATATGTTTCGGTGTAAATTTCATAGATTACACCATGTGCTATATGTATTAAGTCCTAAAGTATTTCAACATCTTTAAGATGAGACGTTAAGTCGTTTTTTCATGTTAAGGCAATGCGTTATACTTTTGCAGATGTCTGAACAGTGATACCTATACACGTACGCATGAATGTGACAGCTCATTGGTTTTCAATAGTTGCGTACATCAATACTTTTAACATTATCAGAGAGTGAAAGCAACATCTATTCTATTATAACTCTCACCTGTCACCTCTGATAGATATTTCAACTACTCGTCGATCCACGGATAACACAACACTTTCTCTAGCCATGGCTGCTGCGATGTCGATAATCTTGATGAATCCATTCGGAACAAACGAATAAAGGTCTATCTATTTGAACCTCTGGCAGGAATACAAGCAATGTATCGATATCCATCCGGTGACGTTTAAATATAAATGACACATCGTTGGGAATGACGAAACTCCTCGTGAAGATATCAACAACAGGTGTAGAGTTGCGAGGAGATGTCATCGTACATTCAGCGAAAAAATGTCCTACTTGACGGAAATCGTATGCGTAAACAATCCTTATAGGTAATGAGATTCTTTCTTCAAACCAATCAGAAGAAAGTAAACAAGAATACAATGCAACATTTAATTATAAATTTAAAATCCCCTAAAATTTCACTGACGACAACAACAACAACAACAACAACAACATAGAAAAATAAGTTCTTTATATACCACCCAACGAATATATTAACGTAACAAAGTTTCATATTAATAAAGCTAAAATAGCATTACCAGAACTAAGAATAATGTACAATAACAAAATCCAACACACCTTACGCTAGAATAACATCAAACAATAGCTAAGTTTTCATGCTTAACAGGAGTAACGTGACCAACCACAGCGTACAAACCGTAACCTATTCACACTTTTTCAAAGCATATCTCTAACATATCAATGTTAATTTACATTAACACTGATTTACGTAGCATTTAGAGTATCATTTTCGGATAAACATAGCACAAAAATGAGTTTTTATATACTAACCATCGGATATATGCTAACATAACAAGGTTTTTTCATATTAATAAAGCTAACATAGCATCATATGACATAAGAAAATAATGTACACGCACAAACTAACAAACTTAAGCACGAATAAGTGTTTAACATTAGCAACAGTTCCACACTTACAACCTGTAAAGTAACTAAATTGCAAATACAAAACGTAACCTAATTCATACTTTTTCCAAGCATATTTCTAACATATTATGTTAATTTTAAATTGACATAGTAATATTTAACAAGATTTTATCATAACCTTAATATTCATTACAAGACCAACGAATACTGTAAACATAACAAGTTTTATCAAACATAACACAAAAATAAGTTCTTAATTACTAACCATTTATCATAATCTTTCCAATTATCATCAGACAACGAATAACTAAACATAACAAGTTTTATCCACATAACACAAAAATAAGTTCTTAATATACTAACCATCGAATATTATGCTCAACGTAACACGTTTTTACATTAAAAAGCTAACATAACATAACCACCTAAGATATTAATGTACAACGACAAAACCTAACACACCATACGTACGAATAAACAACTAACATTTACAAACTTCCGCACTTAACAGCAGTAAAAGTACCTAACACTTCGTACAAAACGTTCACCTATTCACACTTTTTCATGGCATATCTCTAACATATATCAATGTTAATTTTACATTAACATCGTAATATTTAACAAAAATTTAGCATTAACCTGTCTATCATCATACTGACAAAGAATATATTGCTAACGTAACAAATTTTACATCAACTTCGTAATACTTTAACAAAAAATTCATAAAAGGTGGTATTATAGAATCCATAGGGAATAACTTGTAGACAGACAGTTTACCGAACGCACGACAAAAAAAAAACTTTTATCCTACATAACACTAAAATAAGTTCTTTGAATAAATTAATCACAGTCATCGAATAGTTTATCATGTTTACATACCCTAAAATTGTAAATCAGTAAATCAAACCCAACCCCAATCCTTGCAGACCCTAACCATCACCCTGCTATGATCTATTGAATATTGTTCAGTCATATTTTCTTGTAACATTATGAATGAAAAAGATATAAATAAGTCTTTATATAACTGACTACAAATATATGCTTAACCCAACAAGTTTTTAGCAGCAAACTGATCAGGCTTTGGGCCTCAGCCGAAGGGCTGAGGCCTTTACTACCCTCCTTCGAGGGTAATCCTGCTAACAACACCCCTCGGGTGATCACCCCCTTGCAGATTCACACCTTTCAAGGGCACCTCCCCTGGGTTTTCTCTCGGAAGGTAATGTGTTGCTTAGATACTCTTGATTAATGAAAACTGTTTATTCGTACGTTAGGTGTACGTTATGCTTAAATATTATCTATACAATGTGAAAATAAACTGATCTTTGTTAGATAACGAATGGTTTTTGTAAGATATTACTGTTAACTGACGATGATGTGTTAGAAACGTGGCCTAGGTTAAGTTTTTGTGGAGTAATGTTAGGTTTGCCCTAGAATTTTTGCTAATTGTCTATCGTTTAATTCATAGGTCAATTGAATGTTGATTACTCAAAACGAGTGACACTTTGATTAAGATAGTTTAATTCATAGTTCAAGATGTTGGTATCTCTGATAGATTTGGTCACTTTGTTAAGAGGGATTTTGTTAGATGATCCGGTTTACCTGTTGCTGATATGCGCGAAAAGTGGGACATATCGAGTATTGTATGACTGTTAGCTACTTACCTTTGATAAGTAGGGAATTTTCAGGATGTTACCTGATTTTCATAGGCGAGGTATGTTAGGTTTGCCTTTGACATTATATTTCTTAGTTGCCGTTATGATATGTTAGCTTTATTGAGCTAAAACTTTGTGGTTAAGCATATATTTGTAGGTCAGTATAATAAAGAACTTATTTTATGTTAGTTTATTTCAAAATGATATCGAAATATAACTTGAATATAGTTCATAGATCCTAGGCAGGTGGGATGGGTAGGGGTCTGCAAGGATGGGTGGGTTTGATTTACTGATTTACAGATTTACTGCTTTAAAATCAGTAATATTTATTACGATTTACTGTGATAATTTATTCAAAGAACTTATGTTTATGTTATGTCCGGATAAAATTGTTATTTTTTGTTGATGTTTGCAATTATTCGCTATGGATTGTGATATTTAGACGAGGTTGTGATGAATTTTTTTGTTAAATATTACGAGTTGATGTAAAAAATTGTTACGTTAGCATTATATTCTTTGTCAGTATGTTGATTAGACAGGTTTATGCTAAATTTTTGTTAATATTACGATGTTAATGTAAATTAACATTGATATTTTAGAGATATGCATGAAAAAGTTTGAATAGGGTTACGATTTGTACGAAGTGTTAGGTATTACTGCTGTTAAGTGCGGAAGTTTGTTTAATTTTAGTAGTTTATTCGTACGTATGGTGTGTTTAGGCTTTTGTTCGTTGTACATTATATTCCTTAGTTTTCCGGTTATGTTAGTTACTTTGATTACACTGTAAAAACGTTGTTACGTCTTAGCATATATTCGATGGTTAGTATATAAGAACTTTTTTTGTGTTATGTTTGGAAAAACTTTTGTTACAGTTATTCGTTGGTTCTGTATTGAATAATTGGACAAGCATATGATAAATCTTGTTAAATATTACTATGTCAATGTAAAATTAACGATAATATGTTAGAGAATATGCTTGGAAAAAAGTATGATAGGTTACGGGTTTTGTTGCAATGTTAACGTTACTTTACAGGTGTTAGTGTGGAACTTTGTTAATGTTAACACTTTATTCGTCTTTAAGTTTGTGTTAGTTTGTCTTTGTCATTATTTTCTTAGTATATGATGTTATGTTAGGCTTTATTAATAGAAAACCTTGTTATGTTAGCATATATTCGATGGTAGTATATAAAGAACCCATTTTGTGCTATGTTTATCCGAAATGTTACTCTAAATGCTAACTAAATTCAGTTTATGTAAAATTACATTGATATGTTAGAGATCTTGAAAAAGTTGAATAGGTTACGTTTGTACGCTGTGTAGTAATTTTACTGTTGTTAAGTATGGGAATTGGTTATGTTTAGTTGGTTTTATTCTAGCGTAAGGGGTGTTAGATTTTGTTATTGTGTACATTAATTCTTAGTTCTGGTAATGCTAATGTTAGCTTTTTAATAATGAAAACAATGTTACGTTAGAATATATTCGTTATGCGAAAATGATAAGTATTATTTTGTACAATGTTATTGTTGTTTTGTTGTTGTTGTCTAACGAATATATATTGAGCGATATGGTTGTGTGGTTGTATTCTGTTTACT
>JABUQX010008812.1:0-37500 GCA_015478945.1 Trachelipus rathkii
CCCCATGAAGAGTTCTGGAGAAGGATAACTTGTAAATAATTCCGTATCTTGGATTTTATAACCGCCTTCTTATGTAAATTACCGTAGTTATATTTCCTTACATAAGGAAAAATAACTGACTTATGACGCACATTGAATTCATTAGAAATATATTCTTTCAGCATTACATTCCTTTATCCATGTGCTAGAACTTCAAATTAAAAGAGAGATCTATATCCAAATATTATAATTTCAGGAAAAGAGTCAGCTTCATTTTAAGCTAGTTTTATTTACAATTCAACTTATGATAATGAAGCTATATGTTAGAAGAGCTAGAAACTTTTGTTTGTAGCAATAATTATAAATGTTAGGAAGTGGGTACAAGCAAGGGCGAGCAGCGCCAGTATGAAGAACTAACAACTATATGAACTTGAATCTGATATCCCAAGTCCTTTATATGAGAGACTGGAACCTTTCTTTCCGCCTCTCGTTACGAAAACAAGAGCTCATGTTGATATGTTATTATCTATACTTAACTGCCCAGCTTAATGCACCAACACAGCTAACAGCAGAGCAGAATTTTTTACAGTACAACTGCGAAGAAAGTTAATAGGAAGACACTCATGTGCTTTCTAAGCGAGGTATATATGGAAGACTGACTAAAGTTATAAATTCACGTAGCTGTGCTATGCATAGAGATGTACCATTTACTATAGAAAATTTTAAATGATGTTAATGGAGTACAATATGCTGATTAGAATATTAATTTAATCTAAACAAGTTTAAGTTTTAGATCAATTGTGACTACACTTGAACTCCAATAAGGATAAGATTAAATCTAAGTTTTTAATTAATTATCCAATTGATTAATTATAGTTCTTGATGCTGGTATATTTGGTGAATATTTAAATTCCATTACATTGAATCTTATGTGATTGTATTTTAGTTCAAATCAAATTATTTGACATGCGTACTTGTAAATTAATTTTTTTATTATATTAATTAATTTTTACTATTTACATCCTTATTACCCTACAAAATTGGCTCTCAAGTTTTAATGATCTTCCTTTATCTTTTATCAATTATTAGTAGGTATATCATACTATCACTGGCATAATTTTACCCCTATACCAATTTTTTTCATGCTTATAAAAGTATTAATTATAATAAAACGGATCCCCCACTATCAGGCACACACATACCTTAAACTTCTCAAACTTACTATAGATATCAAAAACAAAAAATTTTTACGAAAAAAATTGTTACGGAAAGTGAAAACATTTTGGGTGATTTTGTTATTATCGGGACTTTTTTATATTAAAAGTGATTTATATTTTTACTCAAGAAGATATAGAGGTAATTTGATATATAGGGTGGTCATACTATTAGGTTATCACCCTGGGATTAAATTATAAATAGTATTATCGTAGTATTTATATTTTCTTATCTTTATTATATAGTATCAAATTTCATTCAATGTATTTTCTCTAAAATAACTTCCGCAATATATAAAGAGCAAAATTTTTATTTCAACAAGTAATACAAATGTATACTTAAATTTATTTATGAAGTCATATATGCAAAAGGTTGATATATTGCTCAATTTAAATAACTTTAATTATATTATAACTAAATAATTATAGATAGTATTTCTTCACGTTATTATTAATTTGACTCAAATAATTTGGGGATTACGTTTATTAATTTTATTCAAAATTGAAGTAATATAAAGGGGGGCAAAAATTTGGTGCCTAAAAATTGACAGGATCCAAAGGCAAGAAGGTCCGTTGTAAAAACACTCAAGAAATAAAAATCTCTTTGAGATATTCTCATTCACCTGTTGTCACAACATTCCCTGTTGATGCTTTCAAAATAATAGATATTATTCCCTAGTTATGCTGAAATATAGTATTAAAATTGTATAATATATTTTCATTCTATTAATAACGGCAAATTACATGGCAATGTGATGGTTATTCTCAAAAACAAGTTTTATAAAATTACGTTAGAAAAAATAATAATTTAGAGAGAAACAAGATTTATTTTTTTATTACATTGGTAAAATTATATCGTGAATAAAGAGATTTGAATATTGCTTTTCCTATATATAGGACATATAAGTGAGTTATTTTATTAGTAGCATAGAAAATATATATCGTTTAGTAATGTAGAATATATACATAATTTATAGATTTTTATATGAAGATTATTTATTATTATAGATTAGGTACTAAGAGCTAGTCTTAGAGTAAGACCTGTATATTGTATCACAATTACTTATTTAAATTAATAAATAATTATTAATATATATTATGCAGTATATGGCATTGATATGATCATTTAAAAAAGCTATAAATATACCTACCAATTGTTCTATACTATATGGAAGAAATGTACCGACAATCAGAGATATTATAATATATTATATATAATATATATATATATAATATATATGATATATATATAGTAGTGATATATGTATATATATATTTAGTTATAGATTATTTAAATGAACTTAAGGATTAAACTTTAGAACTTGATTCGCTTATACCTTACTAAACTTATTTTAATTAGCATAAGGTGATTCATGATTCTCCGTTTAAAATATATTAAAGTGCAATGGAAAATAATAAAAATATCACATCTAGAGAATATGGAATAATATATAATAATAATATAATAATAATAATTGATAGAAATTATATAGGTATAAAATTAATATTAAAAATTAATAGGTAAAAATTAATAGTAAACGAGATTAATAAAGGCAAAAATTAATAGGTAATAATTAATAATAATAGGATCGAAAAGATGAATTCACTTATTGGAACTTTTATTCAATTAAAATCACACTATATAAAATAGGATATATAATCAATGTAATAAATAAGAGTACACTTGAAATAACTAGTAATAAAGGGAGATATTATAATGCAAATTTGAGGGTGCCTAACAAAAAGAATCAAAGAAATCAAAAAAATTTTGAATCGTTTTTAATATTTTATGATAAGTTTATATCCTCTGTTTGAACAAGTTTAAATTCAGCAAATGAGCATTTATTATAACCATATAGAATGAATTATTTGAGTAGTTATATTCAATCGATATAATGTAGAAGGTTCAAATCATGACAATGTAGTTATCAAATATTTTCATAAAGCAATCACTAAGGTTATTAAGATAGTATTACTGCAGTATAGTATTGCAGTTATCAGTGTGGATTTATTACGGTATAGTCTATATAATTATAATTGTGAGATTGAGTACTTATATGGTCTTGATATATACTTTATATTGTTGGTGGCATACACTTATGGTGATATTAATTTACGTATATACTATGCTGAATATATATAGTGCCGAGGCGGGGAGGCTATAATAAATCTGTATATTTATATATATATACGATCGTTATAATTAAACTCTGATTATAGGACAGGTTGATGATATATAAGATTTATTATATATTAGATAATTATTTTTTACACTATATATGTGATATATATATTCTATTACATTATTCTATCGTGACTGAATGTACTACCTATATATTAATTTATATAATATATTTGATCAACTACTATACTATAGTATAGTATACTATAGTATAGGATATTATAATAGTATCACGTCTCACATTGTATATATCTGCTATCCTAGGTATATTATTATTAAGTTAGCCACAGTGATTTATGAATATCCAACATAGGTAATAGTAAAATAATATATATAAGTACAGATATACCTATATAGGTATATAGTATATAATAATATATTATAGTAGTATGATAATATTTTATAATATATAATACATAAAAATTGATAGTATATGTTGGATCAATAGTAGGTATTGACAATATTCTATATTATTATGCTAATATCTTATTAGATCACTATATAAGATACTATGATTTATATAGAATATAATTCGAGGTATTATAGCACGCAGATATATATACACGGTATATACCAATATTATATATATGGTATATATATATAGTATATAATATATAATCCCGATAGCTATATTATCTACTAATACTATATACTATATATCTATATATATATATATTATTCATATATGACTATGATATACTATCATATATACTATATACTACTATACTATATATATATACTAGTAACATATAAGGTTTGGATATTTTATAATTTAAATAACCTAATTTAACTAAATAATAATTTATACTTAACTAAACTTTCCATTACTTAAATATCTTTATAATCAGATCTACTTAAGCTAATTTTATCACACAATAGAGCGGTAAGAAATAATTAAAGAATAGCAATTTGCCTTAAAAAAAACTAAAAAAGCAAAATAAATCAAAAAATAAAAAAAAAATCATAAGACAATAATTGATATGACTTTTTTGGTTATTTTTTGAGTTTATTTAAACAAATCAATTATAAAATCATCGCACTGGTAACAACTCGCTTCCTTGTTTAACCCCCCTGTTCTCACCTCCAACCAATTGCTTATTCTCCGCGAATTTCCTCTTCACCATTTTACATTTCCGTGTAATCTAACTGCTCCCAGAGTACGCCTCGTATGCAACGTTCTCACAACCTACACTCGAATAATCCTCGTCTCAACTATCATCTCCACAGTCTCTCTCTAAGGCAACATTGAAATCGGTAGCAAGCTTTCCTTACAGATTGTATCAAGCTAAACATATGCTACGTTTGTTAACGATTAACCTCAATAGCCATTTTCAGACGATATTCTCAGTAGACTGAACAATAGATCGTCGTGCTATGCTAGTTCATTTTCTATAGTCCCGCTAGCTGCTCAAGTTGCCCCAGGATGACAAAGC
Organism: Trachelipus rathkii; assembly: GCA_015478945.1. NCBI lineage: Eukaryota > Metazoa > Arthropoda > Malacostraca > Isopoda > Trachelipodidae > Trachelipus > Trachelipus rathkii. The sequence continues at coordinate 4,809 of JABUQX010008812.1, forward strand.
CTATGGCTCTACATAATATTTATTTTGATACAGGCTCATAGCCTTTTCTTAAAATTAATCCTCATATGTTTTACGCGAGATGTTCAACCAAGTCTTTGAAATCTCCTTCGTATGTCACGTTTTTAACAGTCCTCCTGTGGCTCCTTTTCACCCTTATATAGTTGGCAATAGTAATGACTTTCCCCATCACTTCTGGTACTCGTCACTCTCCTCCAACACTATTAAACAGTTTCAAAAATTCTTCTTTTATTTTCTCCTATTTTCCTTTCCGTCATTTTATAATTACTAATATGGGATTATCCCATCCTCTCCCGGCACCTTAACGTTCTTTCGATTGCTTCAGAGCCACCTCACCAATTCGTTCCATAGGTTCATTGCCCTCCGATACCTCACCGTGTTACTCCTCCCCTCTACATCTTCTTTCTCCCCTCTCCTGCGCCGTTATTCACACATTACTTCAGTTTTCACTGAAGGTGCTACCGATCCATCTCCTGGTTTGTGTCTAACTGTTCAACAAACTCTGGTCTCCTTGCTTAATGCCTTGATGTTTGCACAACTTTGCCCTCTTTGATCCTCCTCCTATATGTTTTCGCCAGTCTTAGAAAATCTTCTTCCTTTTGGCCTTCCATCTGCGCAGAGTTTCATTGTTTGTGCCGGTCTTCTCTTGGCAGCCTCTTCTTTTCACTCTCTTTCACTCCTCTGGCATAATTCTTTGCTCCACATATTGAGCTCTGTTTTTACAGCTTCCTATTTAAATTCATCAGCACCTTCTCATAAATACCGTTTTCCTCTCTTATTGCCGTCCTTCACGTGTCTTCAGTCCCACACTTTGTGTGTCTTTTTCTTGGCGTCCTCCTATCCATCTTTTGCTATGAGTCCCTCTGGCTCATCCGAGCGTTCTTAGCATGGCGTTTTAATGGGTATATGTTATCATCTCCCGTCTCAGTCCTCATATACACCATTTCTGAATCTAATTGTTCTAACCTAGTCCTCATCGCTTTATTTTTCTAACAACAATATATTCCAACCCTTTAGATCATGTCACACTCTTCAGTGAATTCCACTTTAATCACATTCTCTTTTGATTACTCGGGGCAGCTTGTCTGTCTTCATCAAGCCAGGATTCCGTCCAACACACTTTTCATGATCTTAATCATTGTTATCTTGTGTTTGCGTCAAAGGCATAGTGGTCCACAGGTATTACTTTAACATTCTTTATTATTAGCCTACTATCCGACGATATTATATATAGCACTAGCTAAATACAGCCTCAAAGAAGCTTGAAATTCTCTGTGATTTGTTGCCATGCTATGCTTTGTCATCCCTAATGTGAGTCCCTCGGTCGAAAACAATCGCAATTCCGCTAACATTGATGATTCATGTGGCGTCCATATAGTACATCAGACAGAAAATCGGTGATCTAGCATCATTTCTTTACCTTATCAATTTATTCCTTTTCTCTCTTAAATAACTGTATTAAATCAATTGTCTCCACCCGTCTCTTCTACCTTAACCACTCTTGCATAACAATCTCCAATCAGTACCAACAGTACATCCTCACCTCTCTTCTTTACCGTCTTCTACGCTTCTCCTCAACCCAACATTACCAGAACTGTCTTTTTGCCTCTTCTCGTGTCTCTATTGCGCGAATATACCTGATATGAAAGTAGTAGCAGCATCTTCTGCCTTGATCTTAAAAGTAGCAATCTTTACAAGTATCTTTCGTGTATGACTTCTCATAGTCTATGAATAGAATATAAGTATATATATATATAAATATATATATATTATATATATATATATTATATATATATAATAATATAATATAATAATACTATATTATAGTATTATTAAATATATATATAATATTCTATATAATATATATATACTATATATTTATTTATAATATATATTATATAATATATATAATATTATATATATACTATATAATAATATATATATAGTATATAATATATATATTCATATGACTATATATATATATAGTATATATATAGATAATATATATATATATATAGTATATAGTATATAATATATATATGATTATATATATATATTTAATTATATAATATAATTAATATATTAATTATATATATCTATAAGTATATAATATATATCAGCAGGCGACTACATCACTCGTGACTCGTGCTTAGCACGAGTTATTGCTATAGAAACAATCGATCTTCTTGCTTTCAAATTCGGCCACAAGTTATGATAAAATTCTATTATTTTTATTTTGGAAAATAGGTCATCGTGAAAGAATTACATTAGCATAATGACACAATTAATAAGATAACATGTAAAATTGTAAGCAAAAAGTGTTAAGAATCATATAGCTACATTGAATAATGCTATTTTAACCAGTTTATAAATGGTAATCAGACTTCATGCCTCTCCAAAAAAGGGAGAGAAAACTTATCGACAGACATGTACAATTACATATTGACGTGCGGAATTTAATTTTTTAACTTGCTTCTTTTTCCTACGCTAACGGATCTAATAAGATTACGCTATCGTTTTATTTAATAAAAGAAAATAGAGTTTAAAGTAAACATTTACTTATTATTAATGCACATTTCCAAAAAAAAATACATTATTATATTTAAATACTAATATAGAATATTGAAAGAAAAACAATAATGGTACCCATAAAACCCATTTTTAAAGAAAACTGAAATATATGGATAACTCAAATAACTCATATATAATAATGTATTTTGTTAATTTTATAATATAATAGTATTATATAGACCAATATATACTATATAATATAGTATAATATATATATATATATTATATATATAACTATCTAATATAAATATATTATATATATAGTATTAGTATATATATAGATATTATATATATATATATATATATATATATATTATATAATATATATATATATTTAGCAGTAAATAGATATATATTATATTCATATATAATATAATATTTATTATTAAATAGTTATATAAAAATAATTATAATGAGAGTAGGAGAGAGAGAGTAGGAGAGAGAGAGAGAGAGGAGAGACAGAGAGTAGCAGGAATAGGAGCCACGAAGTAAGGAAATACAATCAGCTGTGAAGTAAGGTCATCTTGATCACTATATATAGTAAAGTCTTACTTGAAATTATTAGTACAATTATATATATTAATATTAAAATATACTATATATTCATTGTATATTTTATATATATATAAGTAGTAAGTATCCAGGTATCATTCAGATTAATAATATATATTATAAATATTATATAATATATATTATTATATAATATATATATATATATATTATAATATATATATATAATAATTATATATATTAAAGTATTAATATAAATATATATTTAATATATAGTAAGTAAATAATTATTTATAATATATATATATTTTAATCATATTATCTATATATATATATATAAATATATATATATATAATAATTAATATAATATATAATATATATATTATATATAAGATATTAATATGAATATATTATATATTATATATATAAAATAAATATATATATAATATTAATATATATATATATATATAATATATATATAATATGTAGATATATAATATATATGATATATATATTATAAGTATATATATATATAATATATAAATATAATATATATACTATATAATGTATAATATTAATATATATAATATTATTATATATGATATAATATAATATATTATAATATATTATAGTATATATTATATTATATATATATATTAATATATAATATATATATATATTATAATATATATATATATATTATTATGATATAGTATATATTAAATATATATATCATTATAGTAATATATTATATATATAATAATATAATATTATATATATATATCAGTATATAATATAATATATATAACTATATATATTATTATATATATATAATATATACTACTATATATATATATATTAATATAATACTATATATTATAATTAATTGCGCCCAATATATATATGGGAAGTAAAAAGGTTTACAACATGAACTAATAGAGAGGCATTAACACCTAGGATCTCAGAAGCTTCTCTCTATTAAAATTAAAAAGATCTTAAAATTCCAAAATTTCAAAAATGTCCTGTTTATTTTAGTGGCTTTCGCCATTATGGATCGAGCTGTTTCTGATCAAGCACGTCGCACAGTTAAAATCTTATATTCAGGAATAGAAGTTCAATTATGAGGATACTTTTATAATACGAAACAATAAATAAATATTTAAAACAAATAATAAATATATCATATAAAATTAAATTAAAATAATAATCTGTTTTTAAACAATAGATATAAATATAATTTACAATGAAATACCTGTGTACAAAAATATCAACTCAAATACCTGAACACCTGACAGAATGTAGGTGTCTAGACTTCCATTATACAAAAGAAAACGGGCTCGGAAACATATGAGAGCTCGTCGCCGTAGAATGTTGCAAGCACAATTTATTTACTTTTAAAATAATTAAACATTAAAACGATTTTGTTTCCCTTATCGGCGTGAGTAATATGTAAATCGTATAAAAAATTAAAGTCCCAAAATTTTGAAACGAAATTTTTTGAAATTTTGATTATTGAAATTTCCTTTCCTCAAATTTTGGAAGTCTTTAGGAAAACTTCATGACCTGACTCAAAGCAAGACAAGCGATTAAAACACAACCCTTAATCTACAGGTAAGAATTAATATTAATTATTAATTTAATTATTTAATTAAAGAATTTAATTACTTAATTTGTTTTTTAAGTAATTGTAGGATTAGAGTTAATTATAGCTAACATACCGAACTTATCCAATAAGAAATTAGTGTCATTAGTAGAACGAAACAAGTATATACAAATGTTCTGAATTTAGAAGAAATATGTGCATGCAAGCACAGGAGAAGGGGTTGGGTTTGTATCCCTTCATTTCAGAAGGACTTCGAACGCATAGAAATGCATTAGCAAAGAAAGGACAGCGAAATCTGAGAATTTTAACTTCGATAACTTTCATAGTTAAATCAAATAATTAAAATATTTGCGATTTAAAAATATTAAATTAAAACTGTTTATATATATATATATATGTGTATTATATATATATATATGTAGTATATATAGTGTATATATAGTATATATTATAATATAGTAATAATATCATTAATATATATATATATAAAGTATTTTAATATTCTATATATATATGATATATATATATATAATATATATATGAGTGTAGTATATAGTATAATTAGTTCTTCAACCTTCCACAATTAAAATGTACACGAAAATGATAAAAAAAGTATATAGTACATAACATCAAAGCTAGCGTCGTTACCTGGAAAAATATCTAAGAATCACGTAATACGAAAGTAGTTAGGTGAGCTTCCAACCATTGATGCATATCACAATTTGATAACAAAGCATCATGTAATTAATATGAAAAGAAAAATATTATTACTTATTTATATTATAGTAGCTATATAATAGATATATATATATAGTATATATATATATATAGTATATATATATATATTATGATATAAATATATATATACTATGTTATATAGTCAAGGTGCGCATACAGAATATGTTGATTTCGAGCCCCCACGATAATACATATCACAAAACATACTGAGGGGTACTAAGAAACGACGATAGGATTTTGATCAATCGAACTAAATAAGTATGTATAGTATGTAAATTATATCGGCTATGTTGTGTCTAGCATTAAATATATAATATAAGTATATAAGGAATATATATATATAATATATGAAAGTATATTATTATTGAATATTCTATATGATATATATATACTATCATATAGTATATATACCTCAAATAGTATATACAATTATATTAATTATATAGTATATATGTAATAGTATATATATTATATATTATATATATGATATAATAGTATAATTATTAATATATATAATAATATATATTATAATTGATATATAATATATATATACATATATATATAAATATTTATAGTAAATATAAATATATATAATATATATATATATATTATATAATTATATATATATATTAATACATATTTTATATATATAATAGTATATAAAAAAAAAAAATAAAATATATAATATGGGTAATTTTCTTCCAATTAGAGACACTGTCTTAAAAAGTTAATTTGCTTCACTCGTTTAATTAATTCACAGAAGCATTAGAACCTGGCGCTCTATTTATCTCTCTTATGATCCTGGAATCTTACAGCTTTCTCTTTTCCTTACAGTTAACTCTAGGCCGTTAATACACCCTGAATTTACTCTAAGTCCTCTAAATATTGAAATGTGCAATATCTTGAATTGTAAAGATGTCAAAAACACTTTCAAAATTGCTCTTACCATCTTATTAATCAAATAAATCACTTAATTCCCGTAAATAGTAACTTTTTCACTACTATCCAAAACTTGTTAGGGAAAGGATACCATTAAGAAACATTTAAAATCTATGATTTTTCAAAATAAACCACCATGTCATGCACGGTGGTCTTAAATTTTAAAGACGCACTTTTGTATTATTTTTCCTAAATTTCCGTATTTTAAAACTATTTATTCGTTTGATAAAATCCGCTCATTTTTCATATTCAATTTCTAATATATTGCAAAATGTTTATTTTCCCTGTGAACTTCCCTACTTCATACTTCAAACATTCTATTTTCTTTCATAATTAACGGTATTTTTCTTAGCTTTTTCAAATCAGGAAAGTCTAGTTATTTTTTTTATGATTTTAAACCTATGGCTTAAGAACCTTCCTTCTCTCGCAAGCATTTCGACTTTTTTTTTTTTTTAATTAAGTAATCTCAAATTTTTAATTTTTATCAAGAACATGTTTACAAATTCATATAAAGGGGTGTAAAATATAATTAATAAGCATTTAATAGGTTTACATAATAATGTTATTCAATATATCTATAGGTAGCACCAGTGATAAAAGGTCGGATGGTACAGAAAGGATCTGTACTTTTGGGTTACCAGCCTATAGAAAGCAAGAACTTGGTCAACTTCTTCCGAATGATAACAACCTCTCACCCAGTCTCCACGAAGGAGGAAATGAATTTTGTTTTAGATGAGATAGAAAATTTGGGCAAAGATTTGTAAAAAGCAAATAAAAAAATAAAACAAAAACTTAATTTTGACTTGTTCTCAAATACTCCTTTCTTAAATTTTTAGCTCCGCGGATTACTTCAAAAAATATTACATTAGCATAGAATCATTGGAGTTAATTTAGATAAAATGTCTGTTAGAAAAGCGTTATGCTTTGTGTAGAATGTCTCTAAATTCCTTCACAACCTCAAACAAAATATGTACTTGGATGTTATAATATATCAAAAATTTCTTCCCAAGGCACTTTATTAGTTTAAAGGTCCTTTAATCCAGAGTGAAAATTCTTGCAGATATATCTTTCAAAAGCCAATCGATTCCCGCAACTAAATTTTCACCAGTCACTGCACTGCAAGGTAAAATGTACCAATGGTGAGTTTTCAGGGTTTCCAATTCCAATATCTGAAAAAATTAAAAATTAATAAAAAAAATCTCCAATTCTCTTACTAGTATAAAATTAACATGTATATAAATTAAAAAGCCATTTTCAATGCGAGATTAAACAATAAAATCATTAAAAGGAAAGCGTTTAACAGCTTAAACAAAAAGCTAGAGAGAACATGTCAAAAGGTAATTAACTTAATTAATTTTTGCTTGACGCCAAGAAACTGAAAAAGAAATGTAAACACTAAATTTGTTCTGATTTGTTGGAAGTATCGATGTCCATCCAATTTTTGAACTGAAGCCTAAACAATTTTCTCCATTTCCATCCTGAAAATTAAAAAAAAATGTAAAATTGCTTAATAAATTATTAATACAAAAGTAAAGTTATAAGTACTAATATGAAATGAAAACTAAAAACTTGTATTAAGTTCTAAGTGGGCAGAAATACTAATATTAAGTCGTAAGGAAATCCTAAATGCCAAAATTGTTATAAATATGCACCAATACAAGTAAGTAGTAATAATTGAATGTTTATTACTAATATTAAATCATAATTATGTATGTATTTATTATGAACTGATATTTAAAATATATATATAATATTTAATTATTTATATATTAATACTATTATTTTTAATAGAATAATATAATATCTATATAATTTTATATATATATAATTTATATATTTTAATTTTTTTTGTACCATCCATCCTTTAGGGTAAAACTGTCAGTCTTCTCCCCAGAACTTCTCAAGATTTCTATCTTCAAATGTTCTTTCCCCCTATACTTCCTCTACCGTCTGCCTCTACGTTGTGCAGCCTCTGCCACCGAATCCATCCAATCTCTCCTCGGGTCTCCTGCGGTCTCCACCTTCTGGTCTCCAATCCATCCATCTCTCTCAATCTCTCCCCTCTCATCATACTTTCCTAATTCTTTATCATCTTTTAACTTGGTTTCCTCCACGCTCCAAAACAGGTCACTCCAGTTCTCTCCTCATCCAGCTCGCTCGCATCTGTCTCTCAACGATCCTCTTAATGATCTAAGTACCCTCATTCTGCAGCTTCTAATTCCTTTTTTAATGAATCCCTCAGCAATCTGATACTAACAACAAAAACGTCAGAAAAGCTTCCTCAATACTTTCCTAAACCTTCTTGTTATCATCTCAGGAGAGACCTACACCCAACATTCCACATTCCTTTTCGTCTAGCGACTTCTTCCTTCAACTCATCATCTTCTTCCTTGAGTCAAATTACCACGCCCAAAACCTTAAATCATTCACTGCTTAAGCCTTATATCTCCTATGTTCACTACTAACTCTTCCCTCTCTCTTGCAATCACTCATTATTTCCGTTTTCTCTCGTATTCTCATGCCATCTGACTTCAGACCTCGCCATTCACAGCTTCTTGCAGGTCTTGAGCTGCTGACGATATCACTGTCGCATCATCCCGCAGTAAACCAAGAGTGTGCTCCATCTTATGTATATCCTTTTAAGACGTAAAGTCCACGTAAAGTGCAAAGAGCAATGGTATATATCACCGCCTGTCTAACCCCGTTTCTACTTCAAACACTTCTCTCTCCTGTCCTCAACGTATTATTATTTCATACATACTCTTAAGAGCTATCAGCTTGGTATGGCATACATCGACTAAAATTCATATAAAGCTACAAGGTACTAATAATCTCTTCCTATTAAAAATAGGAACTACCAGTATGTATTCAAATTTACAATATAATCCACTCTATTATTTTCAGTCACTCTTCCTAGGTAAATATAGATCACGTATATATAATAAATATATATTATATATATATTATATATATAATATAAGTATGATATAATAATATATAGAATATATATATATATAAATTATATATATATTAGTGATGGGACGACGATGAAATTTTACGATGACAATGGTAATTAATAACACTAGTCTCACAATTTCTCCTCTTCTATCCTCCCCTCTCTCTCTCTCTATATATATATATATAATATATAAATAATATAAATATATATAATTAATATATATATATATATATATATATAATATATATATAATATATAAATGTAAATATATATAATATATATATAAATATATAAGCGAGACAGGGGCAAGGTTCAACCCACAAATATTTAAGCAATCAAAAATTTTGATTCCTTAAGTATTCTAATTAAAAAAAAAAAGAAGCAAAGAAACGCCCTCGTTGGTATAGCCTAATTCCCGCTTCATGCAGACGACGCTGGGTTAATCCTCTCGCGTAGCCATTGATTTATCTTCTGGGCAAGAATTAAATCGACTCGAACACTTGATGCTGCTGGTGTGGGATAGCCGCCTTAAAAAGTTCGTTCCTGTTAGTCCCCCCGTGTTACCCCTGCATAGGGGATAAAGCACTTTAAAGAAGTTTATAATAATATAACAATAGTGATTCAACTGAAAAGAAACAGTAACGGTTATTTATAATTGAAATAGAAAAATTGTTTGTGGTGCGTAACTATTTCTAGGTAGTAGCTGTTCCTACATATATGTTACATATTTAGACCTGGGATTAATGTAAGTTTCCAATTTGCATTGATAACAAAGTTGCTACCCTTAGAAGCGAAATATGATGGATTATATAATATTAAAGAATAAGAGGGAGCTGTACTTTGATGGACGAGCAGGAGCAGGTTCATCCTTCTCACTAAATCTTTCTTCTCCTCATAATCACTGGTTCGCATTCGTTTGTGTCTCTGGCCTATCAGCGCTAGAAAAGTGCGTTATCGGGGGTGGAAAAATTCTCGTTCCTCTCTAATCACTCTCGCTAAATTTTCATTCAGTCTAGAAATCTGCGTTGCAGGAATTAGCTCTTCGATCGACTAAAGTGGCGATATACTTCCTACATACCGATTTGGTTCTCTCTTAGAACGGGGGAGACTGCGTGTGGCCGCTTGGACATATCACATAAGCATTTGACCGATTAATGCTGCAACGCGTCAATGCGTCTCTCCAAGTTCCCCTTCCTTTCTGGGTTTCTCCTCCTTGCTACTATGTCAGTCTTTCTTCAAACGGCTCAGATTCGCGTTGTTGATGGGCGGAACTCTTCTTTTTCTGGTCAATAGCTGGTTCCTCAGAGTTTTGTCTTACCTCCTACTTTATTCCTACTTTTCATTAATGATCTTTCTACCTGCACCTCTAATCTATCCACTCATATCCGATGACTCGACCCTTCAATTTTCAACTCATTTCAATTCTGGCTCCCTCTTTTAAACTTCTAGAATACCTTTCGTCTTAATCTCCGATCTATTTCGCTGATCTGGATAGTATTTCCGGATGGGGTCGTCAACCTTTAAATTCTAATTCTTTAAAAAATCCAACGTCTACAAATTCCATCCCAAAACACCTCTAACTGTTAATTGGGGCGAGACTTTTTTTCCTCTTCCAGTTTGCTTCCAGCTTACAAGGTCCATCCGCGCCATGTATGATTACGCTTTCTCATATCTGGGGGCGTCTGGTTTCACCCCGGCTTGGACATTTGTCGATCAAAGCCAAAAGCTTATCACGTTCTGTACTTTTCACTCATTAACCTCTATCTTTGCGGACGATGTTGTAACTTATCTCTATCTTTGTATCTGCATGCATCTCGAGGGAACTTAATACTCGCGTACCACCCACCTTTACGAACTCCTCGTAGCACAAGGCTCGTAATCTGCGCAGATTTCGTTTAACATGCTAACTCAGCTAATTCGTTGGTGCTGCTTCCTCTTCCCATCCAACCTCTGTCATTGGAATTCTCTCAATCTTCTGTATTTTCCTGCGAATTAATCTCTCACTAAAGCCTGCGCTGCCATATGCGTAATTGCGCAAGAAGATCAAACTTTTTAGCGTACTACACCCCCTCCTTGATAGGGCTTTGCCCGTGAAGTGGTGGGACAACTGTAAAAAAAAATCCTTGGTGGGAAAGATCTGTTGCAAATAAACTGAACTCTCCACTCACAACGCCATTCAAGAACACCATGGCAGATTACCCAGAAAATCGCACTCTCTTCAACATTACTTTCAGATGAACCATAGTCGCTTATAACATTTTACCTTTCAAACAAATATCCTTAGAATTTAGTATCTCACACACATTTCAAATCACATAGCTCTACTAAGATCACTCATCAGAATAGCAAATTCCTTTCCACAGCAAAGCACATAAACACATTTCACACCACAACTACTCATTTTCAACCGTCTCTTCATCTTTTTCGTCACCAAGGGCGATCAACTCAAATTTCTCTTCTAAATAACATCCATTCATCTCTCTCCTCTTCTCCTCAACATTTTATTCCTCTGAATTCCATGTACCTCATACGATTCATACATTCAAGACGAAGATAGAACGCCGCTTACGCGATCACGACCTTCCCGAAGCATCATTAGCATTCTGCAAAAATAAGTAGTGGCAGCCATACCCAAACTACCACCGTCCTAGTCGCCCTTTTACGACACCAGACATAGATGTGCAATTTTCCTCCCCCACATAGGGGCTAAAGGATAGCGGATTATGGTCCTTTAAATGTGTCAGAAGAGGGTGCGTGGGTATCAAGTAGTGTTAGATGATGTGGATAAAAAGGTGTTCTCCCAAATGTTGCTGAGACTGAGGCGATCATGAACGCAGAACTAAAATTCGATCCAGTAGTACTGAAATCATACATCCATAACGCAAAAGGGTAAGTATATACTATATAGATATAATATATATATCGATATATTATATATATATATATATATATATATAATAATATATATTAATAAATAATATATATTAATAAATATATAATAATATAATATATATATTAATTATATATAATTATAATTTTTATTATTATATTATATACTATTATATTATATTATATAATTATTACTATTATTTATTATTATATATTAATATTATTATTATATATTATTATTATTGATTTTTAATATATAAGAAATGTATTTTTATATTTGTTTCAATTAATCGGCAAAAATGACGATGAAATCGATTGTGAAAAAATCATCCGATTGCCCGCGGCGATGAATGATTAACGTCCCATCACTAATATATATAACTAATATATTATATATATATAAATATATATATAATTAAATAATAATATATATATATTATATATATATATATATAAGAAATATATATATATATATATAAATATTATATATAATATATATATATATATATAATATTATTAACAAAACAACTCACAAAACTTCCCTCAGATCCACAACCCTCCACCTCCTTTTACAAACAACATGATATCAGAGACAATCAAAACCTTAAATACCAGCAACATAACCATACTCAACCAAACTCCACCTAAACACCTAGAGGAAAAGCATTCTCCTCATCATCAGAATTTTAACATAATCCTGAAATCAATTATATATCCCATCGAAACAAGCATCATATCCCATAAACTAACCAAAAAAAGATCCCAATTTCCCCATCCTCCTTATCGCCCAATCTCTTCTTCTCTCCACCACAGCAAACTCTGGAGAAACAATATTAAAAAAAATATCCCCACACATCTCCCTCCATCCAACATGATTTAGCAACACTCAACAACAACAGCCCTCACTCCCTCACACAACACATATTTAACCAAACCCCATCACACAGATCCATACTTACAGCCATCGACATTAACCAAAGCCTTTGACACTGTCCCACATACATCCTTATACAAAACAATCCTTCAATCCCCCTAAAACAATGATAAAAAGGCTCTTCAAATTCCTTACCATAGATACCCAAAGTTCTCTCATAAAAACACCCTCTCACACTCCATTAACCTACAAAACTACCACCACAGGGCGCCATTCTCTCTCCAATTCTCTTCAATCTCTTACATGCATACCCAACCCTACCCACCATCCACCAAACTAATTACTTACCCAGACGACATCATCTTCATTTCCCAACATCCACTTGTAAACACAGCACCCAACAATACCAAGAATACCTACAATAGATAAACTTGCTACTCACCAATAGATATGAAGCTTCCCCCCTTAAAATCCTCCATCCACCCTCCAACACAGACCGTCCACCAATTCCCACATTCCATTCCCAATAGTCTACCTGAACAACAACCCACTCTCCCCTAAACAAAACCCAAAAATATTAGCTCACTTACGACACACATTTGACTTTCTCCCCCCACATTGACCAAATTATATTCTCAACCCAACGGAAATTAAACACCTCCGAAGAACCCTCTCCAACACATACTTCAGCGACAACACACCCTACCTACAAATCTACAAACAACTCTCAAACAAATATAAACTATGCTCCCCCGCATGTCCACACTGATCACAATCCACTAAACATACAAGTTACACAAAATCACAGCCCTTAGAATAATCACTGGATGTACAAAACAACCCCCTTCAACATTTACACGACGGACACATATCCTTCCCATCCTTACACACTTGAAGATGATAGGGCACAATTCTTCCAGAAACACCAATTCAACCATCCAACCCCACCAAATATCCCAACCCCACCCGATCCATAAGACAAAATCCCCCCCCTCCCTCACCGAAGCCAACTTTATAATACATCTTACAACACATCCCCCCCACCCCAATAGGTCTTGCCACCACTATCATACACAATTAACTCACACATACTAACATAAACCGCCCCAATATAACAATCCTACTAAACACGCCCATTCTCCCAAACATCTCCCCTACATAAAATCACTGTCCAGAAAGACAAATTAACCGCCCCGGAAGATCAGTCCACCAACCGCAAAAATCTTGCAATATAGAACTCAGATCAACTTGACAACGTGTTTCCCCATCTCAACTAGATCGTATACCCGGACACAATGGAGCACTTCCTTCTAGAGTGCCCAGCCCTCGACGCCCCCGTACCACCTTTGCTGTAACTTCCCTTCTCGACCTTTGGAACCGCCCAGTGGAGGCAGCCTTTCTGGAGACAGTGTGGCCCCTCCACTAATGGGCCAGGGCAGAAATATATATTATATAATATTATATATATATATTATATAGTATATAATTAATATATATAAAATATATTATATAATAATATAGTATATATATAATAATAATATATAATATATATTTATATTAAATATATATAGAATATAATATTATATATATTAATAATATATATAGTATATATCTATATTAAATATATATAAGTAATATATATAATATAATATTAAATTATAATATATATATAATATATAATATATAATATAGTATATATAATATATGCACCTTACCTTACTTTCCAATGAGCTAATCACACCTAAATCTCTTTCCTGGTCCACAGACTCAAGCCAATCCACATTCAAATCGTAGTTAAAACTTTTATTTGAGTAACCTCAAAAATAAACCTTGCACTTTTTACTATTAAAATTCATTTGCACTTATCTGCCCACCCTTGGTCAGTTGCCAGATTGTTTTCTGGCAACCTGCATCGCTATTCCCTATGAGTACCACCTTGGAATTATCTGAAACTTAGAAACCTCATTTAAGTCACTGGTCTAAATATATATGAGGAACAATACTGGCCCCAGCACTGAACCCCGTGCACCACTCTTCACTATTCCCCATGATGACTATGCCATTTAGGGGCTTTAAGCCCACTGTTTCTACCACAACCATTTTAATCGTCAAACAATGTACACTCCACTATACCACATTGCAATAACTTCTTCATCACCCTTATCAAAAACTTTGCTGAAGTCTAAATAAAATACAACCGGATCTCCCGGTCAAATGGCAGTCAGTAAAGTATTCATAAATAGTGTCTGACATGACCTATTCCCTTTTAAAACATGTGGATCATTACATAACTTGTATCTTCAAGATATTCTCTCATTATAATCTTTCAGTAACTTTCCAAAATTTACAACACAGAGATGTTAACTAAGTTGCCGTATATTTTCCAAATCTCCTTGCTACTTCCTAAAATAGCCACAACACATCTGTTTTCCACTGCTGTACCTCACAAATGTTATAGATCACTACAAATCAAATAAGTGCCTTTGCAATGCTTGTACTACCCTCCTTCAAAATCTAAACCATTTTATATCATTCCAGATCTGCAGCTTTACGTGGGTCAAGATGTCCAGTAAAGATTTAATACTTGTACCTCAACATCAAATTAAGTCTATTATTACACTGCATACGCATATAACTACTTATAGTCTTCCATAACTATTATCCATCTTTCTCAATAAATCATTGAACAAATAAGCACTGAAATGTTGACCCACTCTTATCAGAACTTCTAAATTTTCAATTATTTTAATGGACCAATTGTCCTATTTACTTTTAAATTATAAAAGCTAAAAAATTCTTCAGTGATTCTTATATTCTTGCTAAATTAATTTCTGCCTCTCTTTGCCTTTCTTCATGATTGTTAAGTTAATTTCTAATTTTCCTATAATTCTAAATCCCCTCTCCTATTACTACCGCCTTGAATATTTTAATATCTGCACTTTTCGATAATTTCCTTCTTCCTCTTCCTCTATCCACAAAACTGATTTCTCGTTCGCCCAACTATTAAACTTAACTTATAAACATACTGAACTAAATTCTTCAAAATTGCATTAAATTTCCCACATGAATAAAACATTTGGTCTTTACCTTACCCCAGTCAAATACTAGGTTTGGCAGGGTGTGCAAAAGGAGGGTTTTTTGAAAGTAAATGTAGTAAGATAATTATTGTAGCGAGTGAGGAGAGTCCCGCGCGGAAGTCAAATGTTATATGTGAGCAACGGAGCAAGTATCTTCAGTTAAATATTTAGGAATATGTTCAAGAAACAGGAACGGATGAATACAGAGTGTAGAGGAATTATTGAATGGTAAGGAAGTGTCTGATGCAATTAAACCTGGTGTTAAGGGAACTCGAACTGAGTGCGAGTGTTTGAATGAAAGGATAGTGTTACTGTGTAATGAATAGTAGTGAAACTTAGGTCTTAACAAAAGTATAAACCAAAGATATAAAGTTCAATCGACCAATCTAGGGCGTGTAGGTGGTGAACAAGAATTGCTAAGCGAGAATGAACGCATTAGGGAAATTTGTGGTGTGAAGAAAGGAGTAAGAGAAATAAACGAGTACAATATAGTATGGCATGGTGATATGGAATAGATATATAAGTCGTTGTTAAGCGGAATGTATAAGTGTGATGTATATGGAGAGCCGCTGAAGACCGAAAAAATTGGATTGAGTCAGTAAGGAATGCTTGAAGGAGAAGCGAAAAGAAGGTGCATAAAAGAGTGAATGGCGAGTTGCTGAGGGGGTATGTGCGGGCTTGCCCAGTGACGCCGACGAACCTCCCATACATACGCATAGTGTAGTTCATCCCCTGCCCAGGTGGCCACAACCATAACCCATTCACAAACCTCCGCCATTCACTCCTATATGCACCTATCCTCTCCTCCAGACATTCCCCTTACTGACTCAATCCACTTTTTCTTCGTCTTCCCATCGCCGATTCCTATCACATCACCACTATACACCGTCTAACCAACCGACTAACTTCCTCCTTTACACAGGACCCAAACCATCTCAAATAACTTTATTATTTCCTCATTATCCCTTTCTTCACACTACAACAATTTCCTACTTCGTTCCCTCATTTCAATCTCTCAAACTAACACCCCCCTAAGATGTCCATCTGAACAACCATTGACACTTTAACTAACCCTCTTATTCAGACCATAGCCTCGCTACTAACATTAACAAAGGAACAATCATACTCTCATTTAAACCCTATCGCACTCAAACTTAGTCCATTTACATCCACCAACCATTTAATTGCACAGCCACCCTCCTCATATTCACAACTTTCCTACTACACTCTGCATCATCCTTCCCTTCTCAAAACATATAGCTAATATATTTAAACTCAGAACTTGTTTAGGATGCTTATTGTCTATAACGTAGCTTCAAACCTTTTCTAACAGTTAGTAACCTAATCTAGTTTAAATTTTCCTATAATTTTCAAAACCCCCTCTTTTATACATTCCGACAAATCTCTCCTACCACCTCCAAAACTCCACACTATAACATAATATATTAGTAAGGCCTACCCTCCTCTCACCCCATTATGCCATCATTCTATACAATCATTCCTGCCACCCCCGTCTCTAATTCTTTCAATAACCCCATCCATGATACAAATTGAATAACCAAGGGAACATAACACATGCGAGCCTAACCTCAATTAATATGAAACCATCACATTTGACATAAATGTACACACGCTCATACGCACACATACAGACAATCAGAAGCCTACCCACCAACACCAAATTACTAACCTGACAGTGACCTCCCTATTAATCCATCATCCACACCTGCAAAGCCATAAAAACCTAAATACGAAATAATCTCTTCTCCCTCATTTTTCTAATCATTTGTATGTAAAGAATTGATCACACATCCTCTACCACCCCTAAAGGTACATTGTTCCTAACAGTCATCCTATCACTCGACGCACTCTTTGACTAAAATACCAGCATAAATCTCCTACAACACTCAATAAACTAATTCCCTCTATAACTCTACAGTTCCCCTTCATCTTCCCTATACCCTTAATAAAGGGTTCTATTACTCGTCTCCTCCAATCCTCGAACTATACAACTCCATAAACCTTTATTACACAAATTCCCACCAATCCAATCATTCACCATCTCGCCTCATCTTGGCATTCACCATAACTTCCCATCTATACCTGCAATATTACCATTTGATTCAACTCCACCTACCCATTACCTCCCTGATACCTCATCCACATAATACCTATCCTCTTTCACCATCAAAATAACCACTCACATTCACTTCACTCTCATACGTAATATTATACAGATTTTTCGAAGGTTTCCAAACACTTCTGTTCTTTCCATATCTCAATTACAAAAGCACCATCCATCATTATTCAACAGGTTCCCCTTATTCCTCATTCATAACCTTTCTCGCTCTTCCTTTTCCTATTCCCTTCTAAATCCCCATTCATCCTCTCTTCTCAAAACTCTCATTTACGTCTCTTCTTTCCTCCACGTATGCACCCTTTAAGTATTCTTTTTCCCTCTTTTAATACTTACAAACAACTTTCCTGAAAATACTGTCATTATGCTTAGTACATCAACCACGCTCTTTTACTTTTAAACCTCTTCAACACCTCTTCATTCCCCACTACTGCTAACATTCTACTTCCTACTTTAGCACATCCACATACTCCTTTGGTGCACTGCTAACAACTGCTCCTTCATTTGCTCCCAGATTTGTTCAATTTACTCGTTCATATTCACTGATTTACTTGCGAGTGCTCTTAGATATTTATCCTTAAAACCCTGTTCACTTAACTCACTCTATTCTACCCACTTCCTTCCGTACCACCTTCTCGCCATCCAAGCCCCACTAACTTAATTACTTATATACCGTATATATAATATATTATTATATATATATATATATATATATATATATATATATAATATATAATATAATTAATATTATATATAATATATTAATAATATATATATATAACCGTAAATATATATAATATATATATATAGATATAATAAATATATATTATATATATATTTATATATAATATATATATAATTATATATATAAAATATATATATTATATATATATATAATTTAAATTAGTGGTAAAAATCTAACATGTATTTAATTTAAGATTGCACAGTCGTTGGAAGGGTTAATAGGAAGCCTATGCAGGTTTTAGTGATATATGGTGTTGTGGAAGCTCTGAAAGTCTATCGAAATATTATGAACTATATGAGGCTGTGTAAGAAAAATTGTGTAAAGTATGGTTAGTAAATTAATATGCGGATGAAGGCAGGATTGTTATGTCTCCGTATCAATTTGTATAGGATTGGGTGCTGGAGAAATTAAAGGTGGAGGTGATATGGGATGGTTAGAATAATTAAAGAATGGAGGATGACTGAGGGTGCCCTTCCTATTAATAATGCGGATGATTTGGTTTGTTTGTCGCAAATCTGAAGAGAGTTTATAACGGAATGGAAAGAGAGATTGCCAGGTGTTAAAGGAGGGGTGAAAGTAAACGTAGATAAGTAAGGTTATGGTTGTGAGTGTAGGACAGTCTTCGGTGTGAATTTCGTTAGATGGGCCACGGAACAATGTCTGAGTTTAAATATTAGGGTATATGTTGATGAAAGGAAACGAATGAAGCAGAATGTAGTAGGAAAGTTTGAATGGCAGGAAGGTGGCTGTGGCAATTTAATCGTTGGTGAATGGTAAATGGACTAATCTTAGTTCGCTCTGCATGAGAAAATGTTGTTACCTTGTTTAATGTATAGTAGTGGGGAACTATGTCTGGAATAAGAGTATAATCTAAAAGCAAATGTGTCAGATGGACTAATCTTGGCTTCTAGTGTGAGAAGAGTTGATAAATGAGGAATGACGTATTAGAGAGTTGTGGTGTAAGAAAGAAACGAGAGAATAAATTCAAGTATTTATGACATGGTTTGGTCATGTGAAGGATGAAGATAGTCGTTGTTAAAGCGATTAAGTGTTCGAATTTTGGGCAACTGATTTGGCTGAAGACCCGAAGAAAGTGATTGAGTCATAAACGAATGTCTAAAGAGAGAAAATGTGAGTTTGCAGAGCAGAATATAAAGCTGGCATAATAGGAAAGCAGAATGGTGGTGTTTTGTGAGGGTGTAATGTTGTGGCCCACCTGGCCAAGGATGAACCCTTACCACTGACATTCCCATATTGAGTGGTCGTCCGAGTCCGGAAATCAGGGATTTTACTGCGACGATTCTTACTATACTGTACATGGAGTGCGTAGGCTTGGGCTTCTATTTCGACTTTTGGTCATATTCTTCTACTGCTTTTTCTTTCCGATGCATGTTACGCACTTACCCACACTTGGAGTAAAAAAAGATAGATGAAGAAGAAAAAGAAAATCTCTCATAGTAGTTTTATATCTTGAAATCTGAATAATGAATTCCAATCGCAATTTTTTTTTCTCTTTAATAAAAGTATTACCAACGTCAAGAAAAAGTTTCCGAACTATAGTAAACCATATCGCTAAAGTTCAAGTCATAAATGAGTAATATAAATTCCTTATGTCAAGTTAAATCTGAGTTTCTTTCACCTTTGTAATTAACAAGACTTTGCTTTATCTTTACCCAAGATCTACGATCTACTTTTACCTAAAGTTCAACCTAACCTAGTCTTTTCAAAATTTAATTAGCATTATTTTGCTGTACTTGAACAGTATCACTACCACAACATACATTTACGTCCTTCTTCAACATACTTTTTCAATTCTGACGACAATCGCATCGTCTACTCTGAGCTGTCACAACCAAAATGAATCAATTTGCACTCAAAAAATTTCCTTCCAATAAGACCGAAAGCTTTGTCGGAGAACATCCCAAATATTTAATTTATATCTGAAATCAATAATAAAAAACAAACATCTATAATAATTTAAAAGCTATTAAACCATTTATAATGTTTGTTTTCTCTAAGTTGTACAACAATTTATATAATAAACTGATCTAAACACTGCTAATACTACTTGTATTCAACTAATTACCTATAGTTAAAGAAACATCTTGTTTTATTCAAAATCATAAATTTGGAACTGTTACACATATTTTAATAAAACCAACCATCTTAAATACATTAAATTAAATTTAACTAACTGAACAAAAAAAAATTAAGCAAAATGTTAACCAGTATCTATAGAAAAAAACGAGAAGTATTATGAGAGAGTTAAAGACAAACAAAAAAATACTTACTCATAATTATTTACAGTATGGTCGACTGTTTTAATATTGAAACCATAAGTTGGAGATATTGTGCTAATATCTTCACCGCAAAATCTTTTAACAACAGTTGTTTTCCCAGCATTATCCAAGCCACTGATGAACATGTTAAGGATATAGTGGTGTGTAATAAAATAAGATAAAAAAAAAAAAAAATTTAAAAATCTAACCTACTTACCTTGATGAACAACTAAATACATAGAAAATATGAAAAGATTAGGAAGTGACATATTAAATTACCACCAAAAGTTTTGATATCATTTAATGGACTTTTATTCTCACATAATAAAAATAATTATAGTAAACTATGTTATGAAAAGCGATGCTTTAAAGATTAGTTCCTGTCTCTGTCCTATAACTTACTGAAAAAATAACAAGAAATAATTAATCAACCAATCCATGAACACACAATACTGTATGAAACAAATACAAACCCTGCTGCAGAAGGACGATAAATTGAGATTGCAACAAATAAAAAAAGAAAAGAAAAAGGAATCCATGTGTAGAAACAAAGATGAGAAAGTAAAAAATATGAATTCCTGCATGGAAAATGTCAATAGGGGGAAAAAAAAAGAAAAAAAAGATGTATGCTAGTCAGTTCAAAAGTTTTTTGAATCCGAAAGATTTAATCTAAAAGCTGAAAAATGTTTCAAATAACTCCTCCAAAAGGCGCGTAACTGAAGCATGAACAGAGGAGCGTCTCATGTAAAATTATAAGAATAATGCACATTATATTGGAAAGTATTAACATTAGAAGCAAAGAAAGAAAATCCTTTTAAAAAGTGAGCAAAATAAATTAATAGAGATGCAACCGCAAAACACTTCAAATTTGATAGGAATTTGTTGAAGTTTGTAGTTGAATACAAAAGGACTTAAGGGCAACAATCAAAAAGAACTTTTAAAAAAAAAATATGTAAAATATTGTATAAAAAATAGTTGATAGAAAAAATAAGCTATTAAAAAGTCAGGTAAAATTCATTACGAAGAAAGAGACAAGATGGTGATTTTGTAATGATGCAACTGGGAGAAAGAAAACTAAATGGGAGTGTAAGGAATGTTCCAGAATGAAATCAAGATTCTTCATGATAATAATGAAGACTATAGAGCATTCTAGAATCTCTAAAAATTACTATCACTCAAGTCTCTACTCTCAAATTAGGATTTTGAACTTTTCACTCTAATAACAATGACCAACAAACATCTTTACTGCATATTTTAAAAAGTTTACAAAATTTTCCCACAATAAAAGTTTGCCGTATCAAATTCCTATTCCATCAATCTGTATTCAATAATGCTCTATCATCTGCCAATCACCATGTTCAAAACTCTGAAATCTTATTTGTAATATAAACCATTTTTATTATTGTTTATCATATTTGCACAATATCACCCTTTATAGTTGATCACCATTCCAAATTTCTCCATTGCGGCAAACACAGTTTTTATTATCAGGGATATAAATTTAATATTATAACTCTCTATTAGTTATATCTAATAGCAACTTAATTTTCATAAATAATTAATAAATAACAACAACCAGTATTGCCTTTAAACTTCCTTTCTATAACTGCTTAATCCCCTTCTCAGAGGTAACACGGGGACTACAGGAAATCAAACTATAAGGCCAGCTATAAAGCCCTGTCACCACCAATTGTTCACAGCCGAGTTTTAATTCTTGCCCCCAGGAAATAAAACTCCTGACTGCTATGCAAGGATTGACCAGCCATCCTCTCTAGCATGACATGTCCTCCCTCATTCAAGTCAAGCTAACTAGTATATATGCATAGATAAAAAAAATATATCATCAATTTAAAATTCTTTCAACAGGTCATAAACCACCTCATTTATCTGCACTTCATAAAATATTCATATTTTAAAAGGATTCTTTTACTCATGTAGCTATCTAAAAGCTTGTACCTTTTAATTCTAACACATCTAAAATATGGCCCTTTCTGATCTTTCTTATATTTTAATATACGAATTTGCAGATCTATGTGTCTTTCTAACCAGTATATTTCACTGACCCACAAGCCTCCTTGACAAAATCACTAAAAATGGCAACACCCTGTAATGAGATGGACCTCATTCCTTCCTGTTTCAAAACTTGTCCCAAAAGTTTAGATTTTTGTCCCAAAAATTTCGTAAATCTATCTTTTCTATAAAGGCCAAGTTCCCTAACTCTGTAGTAATTCATTAATGACTAAATAAATGCGGGTCAAACAGCAGAGCAATCCATTCACATGGCTGAATCTGTGAAGTCCGGTAAGAGCCCTCCGTGATCCATGAAGCAACAAAAAGTACAGTAATATACATTTTTTATTATAAAAACTAATAATAATAATAATAATAATAATAAGAATAATGATAATAATATAAAAGGATACAGCATTAAGAGTCTGACTTCTTTCTCCTTCTGCTTTAATTTCTTTAATATGCTGTGAAGTCCCATTTTAAATATTTAAAAAGAGTTAAAAGAGGGAAAATTCTTTCTATATATATATATATATATCAATATAATTGTTCCTGTAAGGAAAGAAATATTAAGGAGTTACTATGATTTATGTTAAAGTTATATGGCATTAATGAATGAACCAAATAAGAAGTAACTAATGGAACTATGTTTCCTAGAACTTCAATTTTTAGGGGGCTTGAGCTGATGGGGGACAGAGGGGGACAAAGTCCCCCCATCATTCACCTAGAGGCCGAGAGATCCTGACTCCTGATATCTATGCGGTCTACTCTAGGGTGTTCGTTAGTTTTAAATCATAAAAACTTTACATATAGGCTGTATATATATTTATATATATATATATATAATTATTTAAATAAATATTATATATATATATAATATAATATATATATTATAATATATTATATATATATATATATTATTATTATATTTATATATTATATATAATATATATTATATATTATATATATATATATATATAATTATATATATTATTTAAACTATGGTATAAGCTTATACGTTGATCCAAATATGTGTTAAAAAATCAATAGTTTAAAAAATAATTATATATCGATGTGGGGGTTTAACGAAAAGTAATATATATATATATATATATATATATATATATATATATATATGTATATTATATATATAATATTATATATATAATATATATATATATATAGATATATACTGTATAGAGGGAGAGTACACGCATTCTCGAAGCGATGAAATTACCCCATTTTTTAAATGGTGCAATCTTTCTCTTTGCGTTCATATTCTTTACACACTCATCCTCCAGCAACATATTACTACACATTTATCACTATCTACACTGATTAAAGTACACACCCACTTTCTAGATAACACCTTTACAGACAATCACTAAGCTACTTCATATCCCTGTGTGTGGGGCGAGAAAGAATTGCCCACACGTATGTCTGCGTGTTCGTAGAATCGACTAAGGGGCGGTGTAGTGTGGGTTGGCTGCCCACTACACCTATCTTTGCTAGAAATGATGCATGCCTCGGAGATGTTCGTGATCGCCGTAAACGACCTTCTAATTTTCGGCGAAACTGTGAATGTATGGGTACATGGAATGTCAGAGGAAATAAATTGTTGAGGATGAAGAGGAGAGAGGTGATGGCTGTATTTAGAAAGGGCAAATTTGATTCGCTCGCTGTAAAAAGATGAAAGGAAAAGGTGAAATTAAGTGGTGTGGTGTGAAAATGTGTGCGGTGCTGGTGTGGAAGAGAATGGGAGAGGGAGAGAAGGAGTTGCAATTTGATGAGTGCCTGTGGTTCAAAGCTATGGTAGACTTTGTGTATGTGAGTCCTAGAATTCTAATGTTAAATTTAAGTTGGAAAAGGTCAAGGTATGTGTGGTTGCGTATGGTCCATCTGAGGGAAAACGTTGAAGAGAGTACGGATTTTTTTGGGATAATCTGAAAACTGATGCTCTGGATGGTGTGAGTAGGAGCTTCAGATTGATAGTGTTGGGGGACCTGAAGGTTGGATAGGTGATCAAAAAAGGGATGGTATAACAGTGGTTTTGGGGGTCGGGAGAAATGAGAATGGTAGGAAGGTGATTGATTTCTGGTGAAGAAGAGGTTGTGTGTAAGTAATATTTCTTTAAACACAAGAGTTAACATAATATTACTAGAGTTGGTGTAGGTAGAGATGGTATCGCAATGAAAAGTATGATTGATTTTGTGTTGGTGAAGAAAGGAGATGTGAAGTTGTGTTGGATTTTAAATCAGTGAGGGGTTTAAGGATGGGATTATCGGATCATTATGTTTCGTTACTGTAAAATAAGTTAGTGGGGCTTGGATGGAGAGAAGGTGATAACGAAAGGAAGTAGGTAAATTAAGAGTGAGAAGTTAAGTGAGCAAGACAATAAGGATAAGTTTGTAAGAGCTCGCTAGTAAATCGCTTGAATGTGAACAAGTTGATACTGAACATAATCTGGGGGCAAATGAAGGAAGCAAATGTTAGTAGTGCAAAGAAAGTGTGTGGATGTGCTAAAGTAGAAAGTAAGAATGTAAAGTGAATGGTGGAATGAGGTGATGAAAGCGGTTAAAGGTAAAAAAAGAAGCGTGGTTGAATGTACTAAAAGCAAATGATGATGATTCAAAAGGATTCAGCTTGATTATATAAGGAGGAAAAAAGAAATATAAAAGATACGAAGAGAAAAACAAGAGGTAAATGAACAGTTTGAAGGAGGATGAATGAGGACAACTTACAAGGGAATAGGAAAGCTCTTCTGGAAAGGGAGCGCGAAAGGTTAAGAATAAGAATAAGGGGAAATCTGCTAGATAATGAATAGGAGGTGCTTTTGTAATGATGAAATGATGTGGGGGATGTGGAAAGAACACTTCGAAAATCTGCACAATATTAAAAGTAATGATGAGGTGTTAGTGAATGTGTGTGGTTTTGATGGTGCAAGAAGGAATAGGTATTTTGGGGATGAGGTTATTAGTAAGTAGGAGGTAATGGGGTAGAGTGAGAAAGTTGAAGAATGGTAAATCTGCAGGTATAGATGAAAGTTACTGGTGAAATGATAAGAGCGGAGGTGAGATCGTGATTTGATTGATTTGGAAGTCTGTGCAATAAAGGCGTTTATGGAGGTAATATTTCCAAGGGATTGGAAGGAGAGCGTAATGAATACATTGTTAAGGGTAAGAGAGAAAGGGGAACTGTAGAAATTAAAGGGAAATAAGTTTATGGAGTGTTGTAGGGAAGGTATTTGCTTGCATTTTGGTCGAAAGAGTGCGTCGAGTACTGAATGACTGATTGTGAAGAACAAGGTGGCGTTTATGAGTGGTAGAGGATTGGTGGATCAAATCTTTACATTAAAACAAATGATTGAGAAAATGAGGGAGAAAGAATAAATTTATTATTTAGGTTTTATGGATTGCAACAGGGCTAGATAGAGTTTATAGGGAAGCTTTATGGCAGGTATTAGTGATATGGTGTTGGTGGTAGGCTTCTGAATGGAATTCAAAAGTATGTTGACGATATGAAGCGTGTGTAAGATAAATGGTTGTCAATGGTGATTTGGTTTAGGTTAATAGCGGAGTGAGAACGGGTTGTGTTATGTCTCTTGGTTATTCAATTTGTATATGGATGGGTTATGAAAGAATTCGACGGTGGGGATGGCAGGAATTGGTGTTAGAATGATGGAGAATGAAATGATGAGTGGAGGTGCCCAACCTATTATATGCGGATGATTTTGGTACTGTGTGGCGAATCTGAATGGACGTTTGAGAGGATTGGTAGAGAGATTGGGCAGGGTATGTAAAAGGAGGGTTGAAAGTAAACGTAATAAGAGTAAGTATGGTTGTGAGTGAGGACATACAGTCCTCAGTGTGTAGTTATGTTAGATGATGGTGGGCAGCTGGAGCAAGTGTCTGAGTTTAAATTATTAGGGTATGTTGGATGAGAAGGGAACGGATGATGCAGAGTGAGTAGGAAAGTTGTGAATCGCAGGAAGGTTGCTGGTGCAAAATTGTTGGTGAATGTAAAGGGACTTAAGTCTTGAGTGCGCTAAGGGTCTTACATGAGGGTAGTTGTTACCTGTGTTATTGGTATGGTAGTGAGACTATGGTCTGGATAAAGAGGTTAAAGTTCATGTGTTCAGATGGACAATCTTAGGAGCATGCTAGGTGTGAAAAGAACTTAATAAAAATGAGGAATGAACTTATTAGAGAGTGTGTGGTGTGTGAAGAAAGGGGGTAAATGAGAGAAATAAATGAAGTATGTTAGATGGTTTGGTCATGTGGAAAGGATGAATGATAGTCGGTTGGTTAAAGCGGATGTATAGTGGGAGTGTGTTGGTACGCGACCGGCTGGGAGACGCGAAGAGAAGAGTGGATCGAGTCGGTGACGAATGTCTGAAGGAAGAAATGTGAGTTTGGCAGAGGCGAGAATAAAGGTTGCATGATAGGAGAGAATGGCGGGTTTTATATGGGGGCATGGTTGTGGCCACCTGGGCAGGGATGCACTTACATTGACGATTTACGCATAGTGAGCCCGTCTGCGGTCCCATTGATGCTTCTAGGGTGGATTTTCGTGTCTGTGACGAGCTCACTAATTACATGGTACAGAGGGGGCGGTAAGGATGGGCTTTCTTTTCACGTTTGTCATGTTCTCCTACCGCTTTTCTTTTCCGATGCTCTGTACGCACCGTTACCCCCAATCTTGGGCAAAGAGGAAGGTGAAGAAAGAAAGAAAATAATATATATACTATATATATATATATTATATTATATATATATATAAAATATATATATATATATATATATATATATATATATATAATATATATATATATATATCATATTATATATATATATATAGGGTTTGTGAAAAAAGTTTTTTTTAATTTAGTTTTTTTTTTGTTAAAATCACTTTTTTTTTTAAACAAAATGTTTTTTTTTTGTTTTTTTTTTAAATTACCTCTTTTTATGTATATTAAATGTTTAAATTATACAGTAGTACCAATAACCCTTCTAGGCCTAAATATTGGATCTATTAATATATATATATATTACAGTATATATATATTAATATATATAATATATATAATATTTATATATATATATATTATATATATATATATATATCCATATATAATATATATATATAATATATATGAATATATATATATATATATATTATATATATATATATATATATATATATTATATATAAATATAATATTTATATATATATATATATATTAAATATATATTATATATATTATATTAATTATATAATATAATTATATATTATTATATTATATATATATAATATATATATATATATATATATATTATATATATGATATATATAATATATATATATATATAATTAATATATATTTATGATAAATATATGATCAAAAAAAGATGGTATAATAACAGGTGGTTTTGGGTGTCAGGAGAAAATGAGATTGGTAGGAAGGTGATTGATTTCTGTGAGGGGGAGAGGTAATGTGTGTAAGTAATACTCTCTTTAAACTTCTTTAACACAAGAGTATCCATAAGTATACTAGAGTTGTGTAGGTAGAGATGGTATCGAGTGAAAATAATGATTGATTTTGTGTTGGTGAAGAAGGAGATGTTCAAGTATGTGTTGGATGTTCAATCAGTGAGGGGTTTTAGGAATGGGATTATCTGACATTATGTTGTTTCTATGTAAAATTAAGTTTAGTGGGGAACTGGATGGAGAGGAAGTGATATGAAGGAATGGGGTAAATTAAGGAGTGAGAAGTTTAGTGAACAGGTAATAAGGATAAGTATGTAAGAACGTCTCGCAAGTAAATCAGTTGAATGTGAACAAGTTGAACTGAACAAATTTGGAAGCAATTGTTAGCAGTGCAAAAGAGTATGTGGATGTGCTAAAGTAGAATTAAGAATGTTAACATGAGTGGTGGAATGAAGAGGTGATGCAATGGTTAAAATAAAAAATGAAGCGTGGTTTGAATGTACTAAAAGCAAATGATGAAGTTTCAATAGAAAGAGCTTGGAATTATATAAGGAGGAAAAAGGAAGGCTAAAAGTTGCATACGAAGAGAAAAAAAAAGAGGTAATGAACAGTTTGGAAGGAGGATGAATGGGACTATCCAAGGAAAGAAGCTCTTCTGAAGGAAGCCGCGAAAGGTTAAGACATTAGAATAAAAGGGAACTGCTTAGAAATAATGAATAGGATGGTGTTTTTTGTAACTGATGAAATGGATGTGAGTGAGTGTGGAAAGAACACTTGAAAATCTGTATAATATTACAGTAATGATGAGGTGATAATGACTGTGTGTGGGTTTTATGATGGTAAGAAGGAATAGGTATTTTGGGGATGAGGGTATTAGCAAAGAGGAGGATGGGTAGAGTGAGAAAGTGTAAGAATGGTAAATCTGCAGGATAGATGAATTACTGGTGAAATGATCAGAACGGAGGCAAGATGTTGATTGATTGGATCTTGAAGTTGTGTATTAAAGGAGTATAGTTTCGAGGGATTGAAGGAGAGCAGTATAGCACCTTTATATAAGGGTAAGGGAGATAAAGGGACCTGTAGAATTATAGGGTATTTAGTTTATTTATTGAGTGTTTGTAGGGAAGATATTATGCTGGTGTTTTGGTCGAAAGAGTGCACCGAGTGACTGAAGGCTGATTGGTGAAGAACAAGGTGCGTTTAGGAGTAGTAGAGGATGTGTGGTTCAAATTTTTACATGACATGATAGAGAAAAGAGAGAAGAAGAAGAAATTTATTTAAGGTTTTATGGATTTGCACAGGCGTATGTTAGGGTTAATAGGGAAGGTCTATGGCAGGTGTTAGTGATAATTAGTGTTGGTGATAGGCTTCTGAACTGGAATCAAAAGTATGTATGACGATAGTGAGGCGTGTGTTAAGAATAAATAGTGTCAAAAGTGATTGGTTTAATATTATAGCGGAGTGAGGCAGGTATGTTATTCTCTTGGTTAATTCAATTTGTATATGTAGATGGGGTTTATGAAAGATTTGAAGGTGGGCGTGACAGGAATGGTGTTAGAATGATGGGGAGTGGAGGGTGCCTACTATTATATGCGGATGATTTGGTTTTGTGTGGCGAATCTGAAGAGTTTGAGAGGATTGGTAGAAAGTAGGGATGCCCGATATCTAAAAAATATCGATAAATCGATTGAATATCGATATTTAAAAAAATATATATCAATTTCGATATTATCGCCAGAAAAATATCGATATTGATATTCGATATTTGATATTTTTAAACTCCGATATATTTGATATATTAATAATCCAATAGTATATATATATATTAATCTATATATATTATATATATTATATATATATATATATAAATTATATATATAATATATATATATAATATATATATTATAATTATATATATATATATTATTATAATATATATCAGGGTTGGGTTCAAGTACATTTTTCAAGTACAAGTCAAGTACTCTTGATGTTTCAAGTACAAGTACAAGTACAAGTATCTCCGAAGCTTATAGCAGTTATAAGTACAAGTACATGGTATCAAGTACAAGTACAAGTACAAGTACTTTATGAAAACTTGCCTATATATATATATATATATATATATATATATATATATATATATATATATATTATATATATATATATATAATATATATATATATATATATATATATATATATATTATATATATATATATATATATATATAAATATATATATATATTAATTATATAATATTATATATATATATATATATATATTAATTATATATTTATATATATATATATATATATATATATATATATATATATATATATTTATTATATCATCATCTATCATCTCATCATCATCATCATCACCAATCCACCTTCTCTCCCCATGACTGGAGGTAAGTTGCGTAACATGCACTGGAAACAGAAAAATTGTAAGAAGAATATGAAGTAAGTCAAAAGAAAGCCCCCCTACCGCCGACTTTATACAACTTAGTGAGAACTCGTCGCAGTCATATAAAAATCCACCTTAGAGCTTCACGACAGCGATGGGACGCCTCACTATGAATCTCGTCAAATGTGGGGTCAGAACTTGGCCAGGTAAGGTTACAACCCAACCTCCTCACAAAAACACCGCCTATTCACCTCCTGTTATGCCACTTTCTCTCGCCTCTTGCGATCTCATCACATTTCTCTCCTCTAGGCATTCATTTTCTGACTCAATCCACTTTTTTCTTCGGTCTCCAACGGTCGATTGCCAACACACTCACCACTATACAACTCGTTTAACCGACCGACTATCATCCATCCTTTCCACATGACGCAAAACCATCTCAACATACTTTCATTATTCTCTCATTTACCCTTTCTCCACACAACACAACTCTCTAATAGGTTCATTTCTCCATTTTAATCATTAATTTACAACCACCTAACACCCACTAAGTTTGTCCATTCTGAACACATTGTACTTTAGATTATACTCTTATTCCAGACCATAGTCCCACTACTATACATTAAACATGGGTAACAACATACCCTCATGTAAGACCCTAGCGCAACTCAAAGACTTATGTCCTTTACATCCACAACGGATTTTAATTGAACAGCACTTAGTGCCATTCACAACTTTCCTAGCACATCTCTGCATCATCCGCTCCTTTTCATTCAATCATATATCTAAATATTTTAAATTCAGACCCATTCCACTGTTCATCTAACATAACTCACACGCTGACTGTCCTCACGCACACCATAACCTTACTCTTATTACGTTTCTTTCAAACCTCCTCCTTTTACACACCCTACCAAATCTTCTCTACCATTCCTCTCAAACTCTCTTCAGATTCGCAAAAACAAATCATTCTATATAATAGTATGGACCTCATCTCTTTCCATTTCCATCATTCCTAAACATTATCCTTGTTCCCCTACTCAATTCTTTCATAACCCTCATCCATATACAGATTGGGAATCACCAAGGAACATCAGCCATCCTTCTCTCCGCTATTAAATATACTTCGACTCTATTTACTGTACACACGCTTCCACTATTGTCATACTTCTTTGATTCCATTCAAGAACTTACCACCAACAGCATATCAATACCCTGCCATAGAGCTTCCCATGAATCCATTTTACGCCTGTTGCAAATCCCATAAAACCAAATACAATTTTTCTTCTCTCTCATTCATTTCTCAATCATTTGTTTCTGTACAGATTTTGATGCCACAATCCTTACGAATTCTAAGCGCACTTGGTTTCTTCCCCAAATCCCAGTCTCCTTCAGTCATTCCACACTTTCTTTCCGACTAAAATACACAGCATATAATCTTCCCTACAAA
>JABUQX010008812.1:42500-48573 GCA_015478945.1 Trachelipus rathkii
TGGCCATTATAAAATCGTTAATTTAGTTAATTACATATTTAAGCAAAACAATCGTAATCGCCAGTAGATGATTAAACTAGTCGGTACTCGGTATGTTAACTGTAAACCAGCTCACAGGAGTCCTGTTCCGGTATTAGATTTCTGCAAGGATTATCTTCGTCCACACTGACACTGAACACACTCCATAGAGCTACACGTAAATCAGGATCAGGCTGATCTCGAGTGGACTGCAAAGTCTTGCCACTGAATAACTGAATAGTGATTAGTGAAAATCTCAGCGAAAACAATTTAAAAATGTGTTAGGGGCAATATTTTGGTCCCGAAAAGAAAAAAAATCTATAACCCCAATTTTTCGGTTTATTTTATACACGCACATTGGGGGCGGAGGAAAGAAGAAATCTGGGAAAAAAGAGAGTTTCATAACTTCAGGGTGTCGGAGAGGGGATAAGATTTATTTTTTTCCGGCCTTTAAAAATTTTTTTTTTTTTTTAAAAGAATATCGGATTTCGATATGAAAAAATATCGAAATATTGATATATCGCCTAAGAAAATATCGCCAAAAATATCGATATATCGAGCCAAAAATATCGATATTTCGATATACTCTGATATTTTTTTTGGCCATCCCTAGGTAGAAAGTTTGGCAGGGTGTGTAAAAGGGGGGTTTGAAGTATACGTAGATAAGACGTAGGTTATGGTTGTGAGTGAGGCAGTCCTCAGTGTGAAGTTATGTTAGATGGTGAGGCAGCTGGAACAAGTGTCTGAGTTAAATATTTAGGGTTATATGTTGGATGAGAAGGGAACGGTTGATGCAGAGGTTTAGTAAGGAAAGTTGTGAATGGCAGGGAAGGTGGCTGTGCAATTGAATCATCTGGGAAATGTAAAATGGACTAAAGTCTTAGTGCGCTATGGTCTTACATAAAGGTATGTTGTTACTGTGTTATTGATAGTAGTGAGACTACAATGGTCTGGAATAAGAAGTATACATCTAAAGTACAATGTGTTTAGATGGACCATCTTAGGGGCATGCTAGGTGTGATAAGAATGATAAAATGAGGACTGAACATATTAGAGAGTTGTGTGGTGTGAAGAAAGGGTAATGAGAGAATAAATGAAAGTATGTTGAATGGTTTGGTCATGTGAAAAGATGAATGATAGTCAGTTTTTTAAGCAGTGTATGTGGCGGTGTGTTGAAAACCACCGGCTAGGAGAATCGAAGAAAAGTGGTTGAGTCAGAACGCATGGTCTAAGGAGAGAAAAGTGTTTGGCAAGGCGAGGAATAAAGGTGCATAATAAGAGAGGAATGGCTTTGTTTTGTGCAGGGGGTATGGTTTGTGGCCACCTGGGTCAAGGGATGACCTTACACTGACGATTTACCATAGTGAGGGTCCGTCGCAGACCCGTGAACTATAGGGTGGATTCTGACTGGCGACGAGTCTTACTACATTATGGTACAGAGGGGGCGTAAGGCTGGGCTTTCTGTTTCGACTTTTGTCAATCTTCTTCTACTGCTTTTTTTTTCTGATGCTTGTTACGCACCTTAACCACCAGTCTTGGGGAGAAAAAGGTAGATTGAAGAATATATATATATATGATATTATATATATATATATTATAATATTATATAATTAATATATATATATTTATATATATATAATTATTATATATATATAATATATATATAATATTAAAAGCATATACGCAAGTATTATTAGAACTGTGCAATTATATATTGTATATTGTATATCCAATAGACTGTTCTTAGGGAACCTCTACTTTATAAGAAATAAAAAGACGAACAGAAGCTTTGATATCATTTATTTAGGACGTTCAAGTTTATCCAAACCCATCATCAGCTAAATATAAATTAAAATTACAATAATATTATGAAAGTTAAAAAATTAAATTAATATAATATAATAATAATAATTAATATAATAATAAAATAATATAAATAATATAATATAAACAATTTTCAAAATGAAAATTAATAATATCGAACTAAATAACTAAAAATCAAATAACCTAATAATAACAAAACAACTAACAAACAATAATAAATAATAAAATCGTAACAAGATTCTATACCACTTTCACAGTAAAAAAGTACAAACATTACAAAAAGATAAACATTTAAAATAAATATATTAACTATAACCTATATTATATTAACCAATTTAGTTGAAATTTTTGAGAGATTCAATATAAGAGGATGAACAGATTTACTACAAGCACTTCACTGGTAAGTAGTAATGAAAATAACTATAATATAGCACTTGCACAAAAGAGTTAATGGTACAGTTACAAAAAGATGAACACCGAATGCATTAAACTATAATAAATAGCTAAATTAAAACCAAAATTAAAACATAAAATAATTTAATAAATTATAATTTAAATTAATTGCGGCTTTGTACTATGTATAAACAGGCTCTCGAGAATCCGTCGTTCAAGTAAACCTGACGCCGAAGACAACACCCTGAAGCTATCCTTTGAGATGTCATGATGGCTCTCTGAAGAGTGGGTCCTGATGGCAGAGTTTTCGGGTGAAGTTAATGGTCTATTTGTTCTATATGAAAGACCCAGATGTTTTGAAATCCTCAGCTGCAGCTGTAAGCCAGTCTGGCCTACATAACGGGCTTGGCAGTCCGCACAAGAATAGGAATAAATAACTGAGGACCTCAAATGAGCCGGTAAATTATCTTTCATTCTGAAAAAACTATTTATTTTAAAATCATTGACAAGTATAAAAATAATTTTATAAGATGGAAAAACTTTAGAAATTGATATTTGAATGTTTTTAACGAGCTTCGGAGTGTTGGGACCGAAGTAAGGAACTTTTAGATAAACTACTTGCAATGATGAATCCACATCTGGCTGCTTAGGGCGAAAAAGGTCTTCCAAGAATTTGTTAACAAGTCTATAAAATAGTTGCTCTGGAAATAAATTGAATTTAGCAAACTGAGTTAAAAATTGAACTTCTTTATGAAAATTTACCCAAGATGTTGAAAGTTTGTAAGCTCTAAAAATTCGGCATGACAGTCCAGACAACTTGGCACTCAGAGCAAATAAAGTATCCAAATTTCTCCTGCCAATTATACAGCCATTAACATGTAATGAATTTACTCTTAAAGATTCTTTTCAGTTTTCTGATCTTGTTTCTTCATTGTCCATTGAGGAGGGCTTTATGGTCAGCTTTGATGTAGAATCATTGTTCACAAACATACCTGTTAATGAGACTCGCAATATCATAACCAATGGACTTTTTCCGTCAACTGAACATAGGGTTAGTAATCTCAATAGGAATCAATTTTCGAAATTCTTGGAACTCGCCACCGATGATACACTTTTCCTCTTTGATGGCCAGCTTTACAAGCAGATAGATGGTATGGCAATGGGCTCACCACTTGGTCCCACTTTTGCCAATGCATTTTTGTGCTACCATGAGAGATCTTGGTTGGAGAACTGCCCCTCAGATTTTAAGTCATTTTATATAACTTTATTTTTGATAATTGTTTTTGATTTTTAGAGAACAAGGTCATGCCTTACAATTTTTAGACTACCTTAAACCTTAAAATTCAACATCAGAATATTAGGTTTAGTATGGAGGAAGAGAATGAGCATCATTGCCCCTTTTTAGTTTTGTCAGTCAGAGTGCCCTGTACATGTAGGTTGGCTTTTTTTTCTACTTCCCATCTTAGAAAGCTACCAAAATATGTCTTGGTACCATTTTTTTCAAGCTTCTTCCTCCTGAGGCAAGTTGTCTGGACTGTCTCCATTTTTTTTTTTTTTTTTTTTAGAGCTTACAAACTTTCAACATCTTGGGTAAATTTTCATATGAATAAAGAAGTTAATTTTAAAACATCAGTTGCTAAATTCAAATTTATTTCCAAGCAACTATTTATTAGACTTGTTAATCCAAAATTCTTGGTAATGAACCTTTTTCGCCCCTAAGCAGGCCAGATGGTGGTATCATTCCTGCCATTGGCAAGTGTTTATTTCTAAAGTTCCTTACTTCGGTCCAAACACTCCGAAGCTCGTTAAAAACATTCAAATATCAATTTCTAAAGTTTTTTTCATTTATCAAATATTTTTATACTTAGTCAATGAGTATTTAAAATAAATAGGTTGTTTCAGAAATGAAATAGATAATTACCGGCTCATAAAATAGGTCCTCAGTATTATTTCCTATATCTTGTGCGGGCGCTGCAAAGCCCGTTATGTAGGCAAGGCTGGCTTATCAGCTGCACTGAGGATTTTTCAATATAATCTGGATGACTCCTACATCCTAGAAACAAATAGAACAACAATGACGCAGTATGTTACCTCTGAGAAGATCATCCTTGAAAAACGCTGCCATCAGGACACCTCTTCAGAGAGCCATCATGACATCTTCCAACGATAGCTTCAGGGTGTTGTCTTCGGCGTCAGGTTTACTTGAACGACGGATTCTCGAGAGCCTGTTTATACATAGTACAAAGCCGCAACTTAACTCAGATGGCTCCTCTATTAAATTATTTTTGTTTTAATTTATCTATTTATTTTACTTTA
This sequence comes from Trachelipus rathkii, assembly GCA_015478945.1. Lineage (NCBI taxonomy): Eukaryota > Metazoa > Arthropoda > Malacostraca > Isopoda > Trachelipodidae > Trachelipus > Trachelipus rathkii. The sequence goes on from JABUQX010008812.1 coordinate 47,052, forward strand.
ATAATCCTGTTTTAATCACTGTGTAATTATTTTTATTAACTCTATTGTGCCAAATGTATATTTATATTTATTTTTAAAAATGTACCAACCAACCAATTTTCTAGTATATAAGCAGTTGTTTTTGCTATTTTTTGTACATTCTTCACAAGACTGTCAACTAAACAGGTAATTAATATAGGTTTATAGTTTTAATATATTATTTTAAAATTGTTTTATAATTTTTTTACTATTTTTGTTCTTTTTTCACAGAAAACAAAATTATTGTTATTTTATCATCATCAAAATTTATGCATGATTAGTATTATTTATTTATTATTATGTTATTGTTGCCGACGTTGATATTATCTGTTATTTTATTAATTATTGGTATTATTTTTAATTAATTATTGTTATTAATATTATTATTATTATTATTATTATTATTATTATTATTATTTTTAATTTTTAACTTTCATAATATTATTGTAATTTTAATTTATTTTTAGCTGATGATGGGTTTGGATAAACTTATATTATATATATATTATATATATATATTATATATATATATATATATAATATATATATTATAATAATATTAATATATATATATATATAATATATATATATATATATATATATATAATATATTATCTATAATATAATATATAATATATATTATATATATAATCACAATATATATAAATAATATTATAATATTATATATATATAATATTAATTATATATATATTATTGTTATATAAGGATACCATATAATATAATATATATATATATATATATATATATATATATATCAGGGTTTGCCAAAAAATGGGTTTTTTCGAAAAAACCCAACGACCCAGGGTTTTTTCGTTTTTTTTCAGAAAAAAAGAACAGAAAAACCCAGGATTTTGGGTTTTTTCAGGATTTTTTTTGCACAGATTTTGAAAAATGTGTATATTATTTATAGTTTATATAATATATATATATATATATATAATATATATAAATATATTATATATATATATATATATATATATATATATATATATATATTTATATATATATATAATATATATATATATATTTTCATTACTTTATGTTTATACATTGTAATTATAATATATATGTAAAAAAATAAAAATTTTTTTAAAAATGCAATGTATCCGGAAGTTATCCGAGAAATTTACTGCCTACAAAGCAATGTAAAGAAACGAATGGAGGATGCTTTAGAACCATTCTTTTATGTAGCCAACCTTCTGGATCCTAACATAATGGGTATGTAATGAAATTTAAGCTGAAATACATTTATAATAAACCTATAGATAACCAGTGTTTTTGAGATATCGGATTGAAAAAAATGATACTTTTGCTGTTAATGAAATACATATATATATATATATATATATATATATATATATATATATATATATATATATATATATATATACGATATATATTATATATATATATATAATATATATATATATATATACGTATTATATAATCTTTTTTCGCTTTATAGATCTGAATTATCATCAGC